>NW_004624774.1:19898126-19921596 GCF_000247695.1 Heterocephalus glaber | reverse complement strand
TGAAAAAGAGAACTATAGGCCAATCTCACTAATGAACAGAGATGCAAAATCCTTAATAAGATACTGTCAAATAGAATGCAGCAGTTCATCAAGAAGATCATACACCCTAACCAAGTGGGATTCATCCCAGGGATGCAGGGATGGTTCAACATAAGCAAATCAATACATGTAATACACAGTATCAATACAGCCAAGGACAAAAACCATATGATTATCTCCATAGATGCAGAAAAAGCATTTGGCAAAATCCAGCACGCTTTTATGATAAATACCCTCAAAAATTTGTTTCTGCATTGATGCTTGTAAATTGCTTATGGTAGGTACCTTTATTACTAGTATCAAGACTTCCTTAAGAAATGATTACTTTTCAGAGTTGTCTTCTAGACTTTTGGCTTTTGAATCTGTCCCAAGATCCTGCCTTTTAAATTTATTAGGCTCGAGAAGTTTCTCCCTTGTGGCCTAGCACCTAGTTCTTTGGTATTGGACTATGGTACTTTTTATGACCCCCAGACAATCTTAGTATTGGCATACAAGGAAGGACAACTGATTACCACAACTATATCACTATATCACTATTGCTAAAGTAGTACAATCAGTAATAACAATAATATCAAACACAGTTAGCAAATGACAAACTGTGGTAACTGTTGATTTGCCACCTTTAACCATAAGTATAAGAGTTATAGTTAATTAGTAAAATGTAAAACAAATCAGAAAATCCTGTGAATCAGGAAATAGTGAGGACCCTGGCACAGATAACTCTTTAACATAAAGATAGGAGCAAAATGATGCCAGCAGCTCAGCAAGTGACTGTCAGTCTCAAGGGCCTTGAATAGAAGTTTGTGCTTCCTTATAAACCTCTTTTTACATCTACAAAGTTTAATTCCATTGGAATTTCCCTGGGAATGTAGCAAGGATTTATACAAAGCAAAGCAGTAGAAAGAGGAGTACAAAGAGTTCTGGCAGGCCTTTCTGAGTCTGTTATGCTCCTTTGGTGACAGATTACAGAAGTTGTCATGGCTACTCAGGTACATTCTACAAAAAAGACAGTTAACCCACAGTTGCCTCCTAATAACCAGTTAACCCATAGTTGCCTAATAATGCAGTTAACCCCTAGTTGCCAAATTCCATATGGAGGGGTGGTCTCCTCTCTCACCTATACACTAAATATCCCTTCAATGGAGCAATTTTACCCTCAGGGGAGTACATTTAAAAGTGATAAGAGAAAAAAACCTACAGAAATAAAAGACAAGAAAGAGATTAGAAGCAAAGTTGAAGGACAAAGGATGATTACTTTGGGAAACTGGTGAAGACAGAAGGGAAAGAAAGAAGGAAAAAGCTAAACAAAACAAAAAAATGAAAAACAATGTTTACATCTTGAAAAAAATAATAAACAATGAAGAAAAAAGAAAAAAATGACAGCAAAGAGAAAAAAAGAGATTTCTCTGTGATTTCAAACATGTGTTTATTTTCTGGGGTCTACAGTTTTGTAGTAATGTCCAATTTGGGGCATTTCTCCACTGTCACTGGGTAGACAAAGAAGGCAGACAGAGCCAAGATACATGCTGGATGATCCCCAAAACCAGCAGTAGAATTAGGGAAGGGTGCTGGATGATCCCAACCAGCCTGCAGTAGGAATAGGGCATGGTGCCAATTTTGGTGCTTTCAACTCCACAGAAGTTCAGGTTAATCATGGCCACTGGTTGTGGAGTTATACCTGAGCTGTTCAGCATACAACACTTTATGTGTTTCTTGCCAGGCTAAGCTCAGCTCCCTGACCCCAGATGTTTCCATGGTTGTGCCTTACCCAGTCACTGGGAGCCCTGGGGGGAGGACAACCCATGGCTGTTCTAAGTCCTGGGTTCAGTTGGCCTCTCCCTAAAATGGCATCTGGCCAAGCACTCTCTCCAGGGAACACTTCAACTGAAGTCACTGACTAGCTGTTGTAGTTCACAGTATCCACTGCTCTGTTCCCTTGGTCCATTTCTCCATAGATAGTCACCTGCTGTGGAGGACTCTGGAGTCACCAGCCTTCACTGTGTCTTGTAAATTCCAGCTTCCTCCCATGCTGAAATCAGGAAGAAAATGCAGTTTGCCACCTCCTTCTTCTGCATTGTGGCCTGTCTCTTCATTTTCCCTGTGGGCTCCAATTCTCCCTTCAGACCCTTCCTGGGTCTCAGGGATCCACCTCCCTCCTTCTTTTCCTTCCCAGCTTGTCATGTTCCAGTGCCTAGATTCCAAACCTTGGAGAGGCTGATTTGCTGCTATTCACTACAACATCTTCCTGGAAGTCTTTGGAGAACATTTTTGATCCCAACCATAATAAGTAGTGGTGCTGGCAATTTTACTGTAGTGTATTGTTACAGTTGCTCTATTTTATTATTAGTTATTGTTGTTAATCTCTTACTTTGCCTAACATAAATTAAACTTCACTATATGTGTATTTGTAGAGGAAAAACAGTCTACAGAGAGTTTAGTACTATCTGTGGTTTCAGGCATCCATAGATAAGAGAAAACTATTGTATTTATACTCAGAATACATGAATATGTATCTATATTTTATATAATATATACTCTATTTTTTTCTTTAGAATTTTCAAAGTTTCTTCGTTTATCTTATCTAAATGCAATTTAGTTTTTTAAATTTTTAGTTGTTTTAAGCATTGATTAAAGAAAGACAAAAATTGGAAATACATGTCATATCCATGCATTGGAATAATTAATATTCTTAAAATATTTACACTTCCCAACATGATCTACAAATTCAGTCTATTTCCATCAAAATTCTAATGGCATTTTTATAGAAATAGGAAAAACAAGTTTATAATTCATATGCAATAACAAAATAAAAAATGTATATGCCAAAATTTTATTTTCACAAGTGCATTTTTTTTGTTCAAGCATATTATTTTTTCTAAATCTTCTCTGTGATTATACAAGTTTTTTGACTACTTGCATTTTTGAGAGAAGTTTGTTAAAGTCTCCCAAGTTAAGATTCTCTCTTGTTGCCAGACTAGTTCCCTAGTATATGTCCCAAGAAACATATGGAGTATATTTTCCATGGCTTTCCATAACCTCTGGAACCAGCTTGGTCCACAGGGAGAGATCTGGACAAACAATAACCAAATATCCTCAATGCAATGCCCGTTTCATTACCTCTTTGCTTCCCTAGCTAAAGTCAGATCACCAGTACGTTTGACAAGCCAGATCCTCTCTCTGGCGGTAACTGCATGTAATTAATGAGCAAAACAGTCTCTTTATGTATGACATTACTTGTAAAATGTACTTGCTGCGGTGAAGGAAACTGGAAATTCCCAGGGAGAAGTCTTTGTACACATTCTATGCATTCATCTACTCCATAAGACACAAATTTGTAAACTGTGACAAAACAACTTTGACAGCACTACCTACTTTTCAAGGAAGAAAATTTGACTTGTGAAATTAAAAATATTATGGCTTCAAAGAAACTTTTTCAAAGTAAATTAAAGTTTATTATAGTTCAGAGTATTTTCATATACACTAGATGATTTTATACTAATAATACTCCTGCAATAAAAGTAAAAGTGGTATGACTATGATCACCACTCACTGCTGAGTACCAGGGATCAGAAGTGCCTCAAAGTTATACAATTTGTACATGATGAAGCCAATATTGGAATATGCAGCTTACCCAGGGAAGAAGTGTGACATCCAGACATTGTTCCCATCTTTTCCTCCTTGCTTGTTCCTGTATAATGGCTCTGTGCCTTCACTGAGGATCCCCCAGCTCTTAGGAAGGGCCTTCACTCAGTCTCAGTCCCAGCTCCTATACAGATATCCTCCCTTTTCCCTTTCAGACTAGGGCTGGAAGTGGTTCCCTACTGTCATTTACCCCAAGTACTGCACAGTCTTTTGTGTTTTCTCTGCATCCTGCTCATGCCCTTGTAAATGGTCTTTTAAAAATCAAACCTCAAATTATCCAATTCGAATGTGCCAGCTAGTTCTTGCAAGGTCCTGAAAAGGAAACAAATGACTCTTAATGTGTATGACAAGAAAAAAAAAAAGATTAGTTGAAGGGATATTTTTCCTAGTCAAGCCAAAGCTATTCATATACTAATATCTGATTAATACAGTTTTGGAAAGGAGGTCTATCTTTTAATATATTCTTCACTGGGGATTACTCATTTTCTGGACCAAAATCATAATCAGATCCAAAAAAGTTTTAATACTTTATTTATTGTTAATAAAACTTAACAGTAACAGAAAAAAATAAAGAAAAACAATTCTTCCAGTTTCCAAAACAGAGAGAAAAGCCAGTGCATTATTTCTAATTCAATCCATTGCCATGCAAACCCCTTTGCCACCGGAGCCAGAGAAATGCTTTGGCAGAGTGAGATTCTCCTTATCCTTGGGCTTTGGCTAAGGCAGGCATGGGGTACTGCAAAGGCTTGTTTTCCAAAACTCACTGTAAGTCAGTAGAATGGATGATTGTATGTTAGAGAAGGGACTGAAATGACTCATTTCTAGAAGTTTCTGTGCACAGTGGATGCTGTAAGTGCATTAGGGAGCATATGCTTACACACACACACACAGCTCAAAATAGCAAACTACAGAGACTATGGTATTGTTCTCAGAATTCATTCTAGTGCTTGGGGACTAGATGTGAATGGAGCCTGTTCCCTTCCTCCTGAGCCAGAGCAGGGTGAGATGTTGACATGTGTAGTATTCCCTGCCAGTTGGCCACAATTTGGGTGGGTGGGAAAATATACTTCATTCCCTTATTCCCTTGCCATGGAATAATTTTTAAAATAATGCCATAAGGAATGTTATCATTCAAAAAAGAAGAAATGAATCAAATTACATAATTGCTTAATCAATGTACAACAGGTTTCCACTGTTGAAGTACAGTGGAGCATCATTCTGCAGTGGATCTGTTTCCCTTTTGTTTTTACAGTGACCACATTTATTACCTCTTTTGTATTTTAATGAGAAAGGGGTTGAAAACTAAAATATATTGGCCCAAGACCCTAAGGGTATGAAGAAGAGCAAATAGAGGGGCTTTCATTTTAATACTTTTCAGTTTGGAATCAAAGTCTCTCTGTTGTCATTCGAGATAAGGAAATAAAGTAGTCTACCAGAATTTTAAATTTTAAATGTTGTGTTCTTAAACAGTTATTTTGGGTTGCTAGTCCCTTGGTTGCATTTTACCAATGCAATGGATATTCCCTCAGACCAACTTAGGGGTACAGTAAGTGCCACAAAATAACAAAATGGTTTGTGCCTTCGTCTATGTTAAAAAACAAAGAAGATGAAAGTAAGCATCTAGAAACCAAAATCCTTAAGTATTAAAGAAAATAAAATTATCATTTACTTCTCAGTTTCTAAAACTGGACAAAAATAACCATGTGCTAAATCAAAATTGTTATATTTAGGCCATAGGGGAAATCATCAAGATAACCAACTTGAGCTGGGCAAGGTGGGACATGCCTGTAGTACCAGCACTTTCTGAGGCTGGGGCAGGTATGTCACAAATTCAATTCCAGCCTGAACAACTTAGGGTCTTAATGAGATCCTTTCCAAAAAACTTACAAAGGGCTAGGTATACAGTTCAGTGTGAAGGCCCCTGTTTCAATCCCCAGTACTAAAAAAAACCCCCAAATAATAAACAAGTAAATCTCAACAAAAATAACAAAAGGATAACAAAGAAGCAGCAGAGACTTAGAGGGAGGTAAGGAAACATAGAGGAGGTAAGGAAACATCTCGCTTCCACCAGCCCACCCTTCTAGTCAGAATCAATTTAGAACCATGAGGGGCCTGCAGGGAAAAGCTAAGAGGACCCCAGCCGCTGGCAGTCTTCACTGCTGGAGATTTCCTGCAATCTACGAACTCTTGAGATGGCCAAGGGAGCTGCCGCAGTCCGCTCTCTGTTCCCCTGGGCCCAGCCACCCCGACCCTGACCCGGCCGGAGTCCAGAGGACCCCGGCTCCCAGCGGGGTCACATCTTCCTCAGCCATCCTGCACCCCATGCACGCTAAAATCTACAAAGAATTTGTAAATATACTCCTTATTAAAACTTCTTATGAAATTATAAACATAGCCATTAATGAAATATAAATCACTGAACATAAAGAATATATTTATAAGAACAATAAAGACACTTCACTTTCATTTAATGGTTCAAAATGACAAAATTTAGCCAAGAATAGAGAAGACTCAAATAGAAATATTTGTAATTAATAGACAGGCATATGCCAAATATCAAACCCTAGAAACAAAGAGATGCATTTTTCAAGGATCCATAGACAATCACAGATATTCATCACATTTTTTGAAATAAAATAGGTAAGTTCTCAAAAGTAGAAATAATGTAAACAACACTCTCTGACCAAAGTGCATTCAATTCCAGAAAACAATAAAATATCAGAAACAAAATTAAAACTTTTTAAATAAATAATTCTTATGTTAAATAAAAAATCGAAATCATAATTTCAGATTATCTGAAAAATAACAGTGAGGGAGAAAATTTTAAACATTTATATTACTGAAAAGAAAGAATGGCAATGAGTGAATAAGATGCCATTTGTGTAATAGAAATACCAAAATAAACTTTAGAAAAACAGAAGAAAGAATTTTTTAAAATAAGATCCAAAAACCCCCAAAAGGAGAAAAATGAAAGAAATTATAAATTAATTCAAGATACTGCCGTGTAGGGGCAAAAGTCAGACATAATTATGGATAATTCATTTACCAATAATAAATATAAGGGAGAAGAAACATAAATGCATAAAATAAGTAATGAAAAGTAGAAATAACTACAGCTGATGAGAAAATCATTGTAAAAATACCCTGCACAATTTACATTTAATAACTTCTAAAACTTGGGGGATTTTTTCAAGAATATATAACTAAACTACAAAGGGAGAAATCGTGAATGTTGTCAAGTTTTTCAAAAAGCTTCAGATCTAAAAGGTGTCTTTCGTAATTGTTTTTCATTCAAGAAACATATTATTCCAATATGATTTAAACTTATTCCAGAGCAACAAAATAAGGAATTTTCTTATTCTTTTACAACATATGTGTGATAATAACATCTAATTGATTTCTCCCCCTCTTCCTACTTTCTCTCTATCCTATCCACCTCTCCTATCCTCCCCTCCTCTCCCTCCTCCTTCCTCTTTGCTCTCCTTTCTCAATCTCTCTCTCTCTCTCTCTCTCTCTCTCTCTCCTTCCTAAATGATTTATTGGCAATGATTTATTTGCAATACTATAAATAAAAATGAAACAACCAACAGAGATTAACTATAAAATGTATCCAGTTTAATGGTGGAAAATCCAGTGATTTTGTTTTTAATTAGTCAAATCACAGTAGAAGTTAAAAGGTATTTGATTAAATTCAGGACTACTCCTGGTTTTAAATTTTGTTTTCAACCTAAAGGACATAAAATATAGTTTAATGAACAAAAATACATATCAAGTTTTTGGTTATACAATCTCAACATTTGATATATTAATTTCCCCTCAAATGATCAATGTTATCTATCTATTTTTATTCAAACTTAGAGCAAGCTTTCTTTAGGAACTTATAAATTATTCTAATATTAATTTTAAACATAGGTCAGTGGGAAAAAAACAAGAAAATGTTTAAGAATTTTTGAAAAGAAACTATAAGCATAATTATTCTACTACATATTAAAATATATGTCACATTATCTAAAACAAAACTTCCACAGAAGACACAAAGACAGTCTAAAGTGAAACAATTAGTAGTTAGAAACTGACCCATGGATATGTAGTAGTTAAGTATGTGACAATGAAGCTATTTCAAATTAGTGAGAAGATGAAATAAATTTCCAATAAATAACATTGGGACTACTGGCTAACATTTGGAAAGAAGAAACTTGAATCCATTGTAGGAAAATAACTTCCATATGGATCAAAGATTTAAAGTATGGGAAGAAAAAAATAGAAGGAAGGGAAATAAAAAAGAAGCTATAAAGTACTAGAAGGAAATACAGGTGAATAAGTACACATAATCTTGAAACAGGAAAGTGTTTTCTAAGCAGTATAAGAAATTCAGGATCTGTAACATAATGTGGATTAGTTCTGTTACATAATATTATGAAATTATTAGTCATGAAATTAACCTTTAAAGTAAATCCAAAAACTAAGTAAAAACTGGAATATGTAAAAGAGTTAATATAGTACTTGATATATAAAGAGTTCTAGCATATCAGTGAGACAAAGTAGGACGCTCCCAACAGAAAAATGGGTAAAGAAAATCCAGGTAGATAGAAAAGGAGAAGTAAAAGGGGCTAGAAAAAATTTGAAAACATTAGTCACTGTCGCTAGTATAGCGCATTATTCTTCACCCACAAAATTAGCTAATGTTTATGTGACTTTGGGGCTCACAGAATATCTAATTGTTATCAGTGAGATTTCCTCTAGAGGACGACATGGGAGTGTGAGCACAATCTTACAGTAATATCTTTTGGCCCAACAACTGTACTTCTAAAAATTTAACCAGAGGGTTAAATCTATTGGTCAGATAAATGTTATGTACAAGAATTTTCTTTAGTTTATTTAAACAATCTATAAATGTTCATCAATATGGAATCATAAATTACAGTACAAAGTATAGTACATCAGGTATCCAATAAAATAGCAATCCAGACATGAGTATAGTTACTCAGAAAGATAATTTTGTCATACTTTTTCATTGAAAAAAACTAGGTTAAAATTAATAGGTGCCCCACATAAATAAAATCAACTACTCTTTGACCAAGAGCAAAGGTAATATAACAGAGAAAAGGGAGTCTGGACAACACAGTGCTTCAGCAGCTGTATATCCACATATGAAAGCACGAATGTAAACACAGACTTTAGGCCCTTTGGAGAAATGAGCATGGTCCAAAGACATAAATAGAAAGTGCAAAAGTCAATTGAGCTTGTAGTCAGGAGATCAAAAAGAGTTCAAGGGAGATAACATCATGGCTCACCCAGCAGTATATGTGCATTCAAAACACAGGCAGAAACTCAAGGCAAATGTGGTACTTGTACACCAGTAAAAGTGAAAGCAGAGCTGCCACTTTGGAATTGCTTACTAGTTACCAAAAACATTGTTGGCTCCAGCAGCAAGCTGAAAGAAAGGCACACAAACCAACTGGGGCATGAAGGAGTGTATGTCTACGTTATAGCCAATATTCATATTCTCTCTCTCTCTCTCTCTCTCTCTCTCTCTCTCTCTCTCTCTCTCTCTCTCCCCCTCTGTGTGTGTGTGTGTGTGTGTGTGTGTGTGTGTGTGTGTGTCTCCTCTTGAACAAAGCCATGAGTGACTGCCAAAGGGCCTGGAGTTGGAGAGGGTATATAAGCTTTAAAACATAAAAATCTTTTAAATGTTTGTAACCCAAAGTGAGTTCATTACACACACACACACACACACACACACACACACACACAGAGGCTTGAAGCTTCCATTGTCATTGGTGTTGAAGACTAAGCAGTCACTCATGGCTTTGCTAAAATGAATGGAATTTGGAAACCAAGGTTAAGAGCAAGAGTTTGATTTGTTCAAATGGCCATGATGTTATCTCCCTTGAACCCTTGTTGTACTCCTAAAAGCTCAGCTTTCCTTATCTTTGGAACTTGCTTAACTGAACTTGCAACCTGTATTCTGCACCTACAATTACCCCCCTCTTCTCTGGCTTTTACTGAGGCCCATTGGATAGGTATTTTACAAATTTCTTCTTATTTGGCTCTATATCTGTGAAAGTTACCGGTACTTGCAAAGAAGACAGAGTGATACCATAACAAAGACATTTATAGAAACAAGTTTATTGATAAAGTATTCAGATAGCTTGCATTTAATTTTGCCAGAGACATAGAGCTTTGGTAACCAAAAACATATCCTTTTTGAAGTCATCTCCATAGCAAATGATTTCTTTTTACTGGAAAACAATGACATTTATTTGATATTGGATGCTGGATTGACCACTGGTTCAGGCAGGCAAGATTCTAAAGTATAGGTATAGCCACTAATCTTGCCACATAGATGCTAAGAAAAGACCCTGCAATGCCACCATGTGGTTTGACAATTCCCCTCACATTTCTCTTAGCCTCAGATACTTTGGTAATACATCAGTTCCCCATCAGCATAGTGGTGACTCTACTGGCATTGTAGAGTTAGTACCTGTAGCATTGCCTATGGACAAAAAACAATAGTCTTGCATACACATGTGATTAATTTTAATGTATAAGAAGAAAATGATGCCTTAAGTTCATTGATTTGGGGATGCAAAGCTTAAGCTATAAAAGAAAAAAAGGACTCAAATATGTTTTGAATAATCATTTATTGTAGAGCATCTGGCAAACATAAACTTGGAAGTATGGAAGAACATTCATGTTAACAATGGCCACTTTCCAAAGAACAGTAAGAGACATATATTTCAAAAACAACAACAAAAGCACAAACCACAGTCATCTGCCACAGAAGTAATGACTGCAGGAATCACAAAGGATGGTGATAATAAGCAGAAGGTTATGCCTTTAAGTTGTGCCAGTAAAATCTAATTTAATTAAATGAGGGTTCAATTATAAAAACAAAGATGACTTTTGCTTCTATTTTTAATTTTAGAGTTGAAAAGTAAGCCTTGGAAATATGAAAGAACCAAATAAAGTCATCAAATAAGAAAAACTTAAACTCCTTTTCTGACCTTAGTTTGTGGAGGAGGAGAGCAGAGGACCATTTGGCAGGCAATAGATAAATATAAGCAAACTGAAAGTCCTTGATTTTGCCTTAAGTGGGAAAATGCATGATGAAGACAAGACTGAAGGAGTCTGAGTTGATAAACATGGAGGCAGTTGTTGTTCTTATTTATTGGCTTCTAAAGCACAACTTGCTTAATACAAGGTGCTGCACAACAGAACAGAAAGGCCACTAAACCCCAGAGTGGAGATAGTCTGAGAGTGAAAAACAGGCAGAGAGTATTTTAAGTTCCTTCAGAAAAGAACAAATCATATTCAGAGCTATGTGCATGAAAGTTTAACTAAATGAGGATGACAATTCTAAAATGAATACTATACCATTGGCCAGGATGGCAGTAATCTGTTGAACCTCAATAACGAATGTAGAGGCTTGAGCATAGAAACACGTCAGGATATTTAGAATCGAATTTATCATCATTATCACATTTTAAATTTTTTTCTGGGTGAAAGGGGAAAGAGGGAGGAGGTAGGAGGAGTCATAGAAAGAGAAGCACCACAATAGTTCAGGAAAAATTCGTTAAATTGATTGAGAGCAACTAACTCAGTGGGAGGTCTGTAACATATTTTTTACATGTTGTTATAAATCCAAATTATATCAGTCTTTTTTTCCCTAAATTGGCAACATTATGTGGCTATGTTCATTTATGCCTGGTCTGAGTGAGCATAAGCACAAACCAAAAAGCTAAAGAAAAAACTTGTCTGTCTCTGAGGCGTTTTTAAACTAATTTATTTTACTTTACATCATCATTAAGGAAGATTACTTAAACAGAGGCATGGGTTACTTTTTGAATATCCTACCCTGGGACAAAAATTAGCAACTAAACCCTTGAATTTAAACCATTCCAAGGTTGGGATCCAATCATATTAACCTTTCTACCAGTTTTCCTGTTGATAGTCTCCAGAGGTAGGCTGTGAAGGGCCCCAGCTGGGAGGAAGCGGTTAGGGAAGGAGAAGCACTCTTCTCAGCAGAGTCCAAGCAGGCAGTGACCTTAGCACAGCTGGAGTAGACAGGGCCTGGATGTCACCACATCTAAGGCTATTTAATTCAGAGATGCCAAAAGGCTATGGGTTCTGAAATACTTGATAATGCACCGTAAGTTGACTCAACCAGGATAACTTGTTGATTGATCATTTGTAGAGCCAAGTTTTGTGTTGGGCACTTGGGTCTGGTGCAAGGGTGGCTGAGAACTGGTCTTTGATTTCAGGAGGAGACTCACTTCACACTTGCCAGGCCCTGTCCAAAGTTTCAATGAAAGCCAATATCCATATGCCTAAATATTTAAAATCTGCAAATTAACTCTCAAAGGCAAAAATATTTAGGTAAACCTGAAAATGTTTGCTTTGAAAACAATGAAATATTATTAAATATTTCTATAGAAATAAAACTATTTGCATTTATAACATTATCTCTTTCATCACCAATGTGAACATTTAGTAACAAGCTGCATGCATGTTAATGTCTGGACCTATATATAGTATATGGATTATTTAGTAAAATATTTCAAAATGTGTCTCAGCTACTGTGGCCAACTGTTGTGAATATCATACTCCAGAACCACAAAATGAAATACAAAGAAAAGCAAGAAAAGACACTCTTGATACTACAGAAAAAATGACTGTTTGTTATCCAAAGTTCTGTTGTACTCATGCAATATAAAATGTAGAATTTGACCATTAATCTTGGGTTCCTCTCCCCTACGTGCCTCTGCCCAGCACATCTTCTTTCACTAGAGAGGCATTTGCTTCCAACATGAGCAGTGGCCCAGCCAACACATTTTCACTACACTGCAGTGCAATCATCTATTGTTGTTGTTTGGTTGGTTGGTTTGGGTTTCTTGTTTTGTTTTATTTCATTCTTTTGTTTTGAGACAGAGCTTCTCTGTGTAGTCCAGGCTGACCTCAAACTCATGGTGATCCTCCTGCCTCAGCCTCCCAAATGCTGGGATTATAGGCTTGTGCCGCCACTATGCCTGGCTTTAATCATCTGTGTTTTGAGGGCACAGAACAAGAAATGTGGACAAAAGATATGCACTAGTAGGGTGACAGGCTACATTGTACCAGCAGATGGATTCCCTAGTGACTGAGCACCTGTGTGCTCTTTAATAAATGTGACATTTTGGTGTTTTTAATATACGGGACTCACTAAAGCATGGATCCTAGTGCACAGGCCTCTCTTGCCCAGGTCAAGAATGGTATCACCACAGAGCTTATAATTTTGCAAAGGAAACAGACATATAAATAATAAATTACAGTAGTAGGCTAAATGGAATGCTATGAGAGAAGCATAACAGTACCCAACTTTTATGGGCCTCCTATCTGCTACTCTTAAAAGGGGTTTATATACATTATTTCATTTGAACCTCACAAAATAGTAAATCAAGGTTACAAAATACAGATGAGTACAGAAACTTTTAGTTTGCCTATGTGTATGTCAATTAGAGATCACAATTTTGTATAGAAGTCTGCCAGATATAATGGTTTATCAAATTTTATCTTATAATTTTGAATATATGTTCATAGAAGACAGTAATGTTTCTTTCATTATCTTAATGCCTTTGTCAGGTTTTGACTTCTCAATAAAAAATTCAACTACATGTGTTTGTAAAGGAAGGAAGTAATGTTAAAAAGTGTATGGAAATGCTAAAAGCCAAGAATAGCCACGACAATATTGTAGAAGAAGAAAGCTGAAAGATTTACACTAGTGGATATCAAGACATTTCACAAATCTACAACTATTAAAAAATAGGGCCAGGGGCCAGGGATTTAGCTCAGTGAGTGGTTCTGCCACCTGCCTCAAAAGCGCAAGGACCCGAGTTTGATCCCAGGTACAAAAAACAAAACAAAACAAAACAAAACAAAACAACAACAACAACAACAACAACAACAAAATATATATATATATATGGGCCAGGGATTTATCTCAGTGGCACCTCGCTTGCCTCATAAGTGCAAGATCCTGAGTTCAATCCCTGGCACCAAAAAAAAAAAAAAGTATTTGCAAAAAGGAGGAACAAAGAACAAATCAAGGGAACATTGTTAAAAAAAATAAAAACAAGCCAACACCCAAATGGACCTTTGTTTTATGACAAAAATGATATTACTCAGAATTGGGACAAGAGCAGCCTCTTCCAGGAGTGCTGATGGGTCAATTTGATATCATATATGTAAATAAGTGAAATTCTATTCTCACCTCACATACCCCACATCAATTCTAGGTGAATTGTGGCTCTAACTATGAAAGGCAAGGGGTCAGTGTTTCTAAAAGATAGCATTGGAACATAATTTTCTAACTGTAAGGATTTAATAAATGTTTTTAAATGATAATATAAAAGTGTTCTTATTATAAATAAAAAGTTTTATAAGCTGGACTGCATGAAAATTGAGTTTTGTTCATCAAAAGGAGTCATTAACAAAGTGAAAAGCTAAGCTAGAATGTAGCAGGTATTTGCAATGTGTATATCTTTCAAGGGTTCATATTCAAATTATATAAGAACCTTACAAATCAGTCAGAAGAGACTACCCAGCAGAAAATGGGCCACAAATGTGAGCAAATGCTTCACAAAAGAGAACTTCTAAATGGAAAAAATAAATATGAAAGTTCACTAATCTTTATTAGTCATTAGGGAAATGTAAGTCAAAACCACAATGAGACATAATAGCACATTTACCAGAGTGGCTTTAATTTAAAATTGATTATTAATATAAAGTGTTGATATAGATCTGGAGCTCTCATACTATGGTGAAACAAATGTAAAGTTATTCAATAATTTTGGCAAACTTATATGCCATATATATTAAACTTAAAAAACTCTTATTCTATGAGTTAATAATTTCACTTTTAGGTAGTCTGCAAAAATGAATAAATGTGTGTATCAAAACACAAGGACAAGGGCCGGGGATTTAGCTCAGTGGTTCCAGTGCCTGCCTCACAAGTGCAAGGTCCCCAGTACCAAAAAAACCCTGCAAAGACAAAAATGTTCACAGCAGCATTCAGGAGGCTGAGGCAAGAGGATCATTAGTTTGAGGTCAGCTGGGCTACATAATAAGACCTTGTCTCAAACACTTCCATCCAAATTGTTCATAGCAGTATTATTTGTACTTCTCCAAAATTGGAAACAATCAAATTGTACATCAATAGTAATATGAATAAATATGTTATGGTATACTGATACAATGAAATGGTGCTTAACAATGAACATGAGTGAACTACATGCAGCAACATGAGTAATATGTAAACATGATATTGCATGAAGAAACAACAAGCACAATTCACTTCATAAAGTTCAAAAATGTACAAATTGGTTTATGACACAGAAGTCAGGATTGTGGCTACCTCTGAGGTAGAAGGAGTAATAGGCCAAAGGGAGCAGAGGTGTGTTTCTGAGATCCTGGCAAGATTGTCTTTCTGGGTCTGCCTAGAGGTTACAGGTATGTGTCCTTCAATTGTGGAGGAAGAGAGAGTAGAGGAGGGAGGTTGGGGAAAATCTTTTTGAGGAGGAGACACACAAAATAAGCCCTACAGAATAAGAGTCACACAGCTTGCAAAAACCTTATGCTCCTTGCAAATGTGAATGAATTGCCTCACCTTCACACTGATAAAGGATAGTTTGTGATGTTCTTGTCATCTTTCTAGGAGCAAGACCCTGTGACACAAAGCTTCTGAGTCATTTTGACTCAGGAAGACTCAGAAATACGAGGTGCTGTCCATCTCCCCTCTAGATCTCCCCTAGTCTGTCTTTAGCAGCCACTCTTCTACTCTTGGTTTCTATGTATTTGACTGCTTTTAGGTTCAACATATAAATAAGATCATGTAGTATTTTTCTTTCTGTATCTGGCTTATTTCCTTTAGCATATAATGTTCTCAAGATTTACCTATGTTTTCATAAATTGAAAGACCTTTTTCAAGACTGGATAATATTCCTATGTATATGTGTGTGTCCTATCCATTCACTGATGGACACTTAATGTTGTTTCCTTTATTTCAGCTATTGTGACTAATACTGCAGTAAGCATGGGGATGTAGATACCTCTGCTAGGTGCTGATTTCATTTCCTTCAGATATATCCCCAGAAATAATTAAAAAATATAGCTAGATCAAGAATAGTTCTATTTTTTCTATTTTTCAATTTTTTGAGAAAAAAATCTATGCTGTTTTTAATAATGACTTACCATTCAAGGGTTCCCTTTTCTCTACACCAAGGCAAACATTTGCTATTACTTGTCTTTTTTATAGTAATAGCCAGCCTAACAGGTGTGAGTTGAAATATCATGGTTTTGAAGTGTGTTTTCCTGATTCTCAGTGATGTTGAGCACATCTTCATGCACCTGTTGACCATTCTTATGTCTTCTTTGGAGAAATGTCTATTCACATCCTTGTTCATTCTTTTAATTTTTTAAAAAATATTTTACTATTAAATTCTGTAAGTTTCTTATAAATTTTGGACATTAACCCTTTATCAGAGAAATACTTTGTATAACTTGTTGTAGGCTGCCTTTTCACTTTGTTAAAAGTTTCCTTTGCTATGTAGAAGATTTTTTAGTCTGATGTTATTCTACTTGTTTGTTTTTGCTTCCGTTTCCTGTATTTTTAATGTGATATCCAAAAAATTATCACCACTGTCAATGTCAAGATTTTCTTCTATATTTTCTTTTTACAGTTTCAGGTTTCCTGTTTATGTCTGTAATCCATTTTGAGTTGTTGTGGTTTTTTTGTACAGTGTAAGACAAGGGTTCAATTTCATTCTTTTGCATGTACATATCCAGTTTTCCTAGTAGCACTGATTGGAGGAACCATTTTTCCCCATTGTGTCTTCTTGGTGGCCTTGTCAAATACTGTACCAGTTGACTATGCTGAGATTTATTTCTTGGCTTTCTATTCTGTCCCACTGACAGGTTTGCTTGTTTTGGGGTTTTTTTGTTTTTTTGGTACTGGGGATCAAACTCAGAACCTTGCACTTGTGAGGCAGGCAGCAAAACCACTGAGCTAAATCTCCGGCCCTTGCTTATTTTCATTATTATGAAACTTCTAGACTATGAAACAGAATACCTAAAAAGTTGAAACTACTAAAAATGGTATTAAATATATTTTGGCCCTATAGATAAGAAAACAGAGCAAGAATCAGAATGACCAAAGTCTTGCAAGTTGTTTAAATGGTAAAATACCACTAATTAATTCTAATAAATAGTCTAAGTAAACACTATTTACATAAAATACTTCCAATACAGAGGTCAAAACTTCAGTAGAAAAACATGACATCCTGGAACTAATATCCATAATTCAATGATAATAAAAATTTTAACTTAAAATATTTTAGAGTTTCATCATTTGAACATATTGAATTCCCATTATAAAGACAAGAAATTTTCTCTAAAATTAATATATTCTACAAAAATAACTTACAAAGAAAAAGAAGTAAAAGATGGTGTTCAGAGTGTGCTTGTGCAGGGAGATGTTACTGGGAAGCAATACCCGGAGTGTACTGAATGAGAGGAGGGAAAGATGGAAGAGATGGCAAAGAAATAGAGGGAAACAAGAGATTCAGGGAGGAAAGGAGAAAAAGAAGGGAATATTCAGTCCAATCCCCTGCTCACCATGTCACCTAGCTTGATCTCAGCCATCAAGTGGTAGAATTAAGGCCAAAAGTAATAAAAAAGAAGATGCCAGAAAAAAAGAAAGTGTCTGAAACAAGTGGTGAAATATGTATTTACATGTGTGCTATCATGGTATGTGTGCAAATCTGTTTAAAATGTCACCTGAGCAAATATATGTGACCCGACTGAGTGGACAGGAAGACATAAGTAGGGGCTTTAGGGAGGAGTGACCTTATCAGTGCAGATGATGTGAAAGTTGACAGGCAAATTTGTTTGTTATCATTTGGAAAAATAGCCATTTCACAGGCTTTACAACATTTAAAAATTGTATGTATGAAACTTAAGAAATAATGAGTCAAAAGGGAAATGCAAAGAGAAATTAAAAGACCAATGAATGCTTTTGTACCTACCTTAATTGATGTTGTGATGGAATGAATTAGAATCATATTTAGGCAGGCACCATGCAAATAAGGAAGAAGGCGGGAGAAGGGGGGAGGGAGAGAGAGGGGATGAGAAAGAGAAAGAAAAAGAAAGAAAGAGAGAGAAAGAAAGGAAGGAAGGAAGAGAAAAGAGAAGAAAAGAAAAAAGAGAGAGGGAGGAAGAAAGAAGGAAAGAAAGGCTAGTGGGACGTACTATACTGGCCTTTCAGTAACACTTTTTGTTACTTACAGAGCACCTCCTATGTTCCTTCTCTGCTTTTAATAAATATGAACCTTGGGCATATGGATGTGGGTGTATTTTCACACTAAAGACTTTAAGGCTAAAGGAGGTGAAGTTTACAAAGTTTTGAACATCATGAAAATGTAAAGATTTACATGCACACTGACTCTGTCTAGAATCTGAGAAAATTGCAGTATTAATTTAATTAATTCTTCTCTACAACTTTATACTTTAGGTTATTTAGTTGTGCAGAAAACTAATTTTGAAATAGGAAAATATAAAATCTATCCAGGGACAGTTCACATTAGATTTCTAAAATGGTTGCAGGGCTAAACTATAAAAGTTACTTTTCCAGGTGTAAGCCAGATGCTACAAGATTATTTTAAGGTAATTTTTCTTCTGCAAAGACTTTTCTTTCAACATATTCTCATAGATTACATTCTGATGATTCACACTTGGGTTGAACACATTCCAAGTTGTCTAAGTAGGAATTCTTTCTAAGAAAAATTAACCAAAATCTTTTGAGGATTTATTTAGTGTTTTATTTATTTTCTAGCATTTCAAAAGAATATCCTGAAAAAAAATCACAATATAATGGAATATTAAAATTATTGAAAAGTATATCAATGACATTAACAGTTTTCATAAGGCAGTAAAAAAAGCAAATAATATAGAATAGTTTTACTGATAGAATATTTAATCCTTATAATATGAAACAGTAGTTCATTAAAGTAATACTTTCTCTTGGAATAAACAGGTAATAAAGAATTAAGAAAAAGTTTCAAAAATATCACAAAATGTATAAATGGCAAATCTCATTATATTCAATAAATTTATATGTAGTCCAAACATGACAAGGAGATTAATAAACATATGACAAATTTTATGATTAAGTTGAACAGAAGGTCACTCATTACACAAGTAAAACTTTAAAAATACTTCTTTCCAAAAATTTTCTATTAGCCTTATGTCCCAAAAATAAATATTAGAAAAACACACTTGACATATATAATACAGGGAACACAAGCTGATTGTGGTAATAATACTGTATAACACTTATATGCATCAAATCACCATGTTGTACACTGTGAATATCACCTGCTTTGCCATTTAAATACTTTAAATATCCAACAATTGTTTTGTTAAATAAAACATACCATGTAGACAAGGATATGGCTGATATGGCCGACGTCCTCGCGTCACAGCGGTGGGGTCCAGTGGATCTGAGGAGAAAGTCGATGCACACAGCCCTGACTGAAGCCCATTACAGGAACAGTAAGGAGGAGAGTCACACAGGGGTCCAGGTGTTTTTCTAGGATAATTGGGATGTGACAGCCCCGCAGTGGAATCCTCCTCTGACGGTACTGAGTCGTACTCAATGACCATCGGAGAGAAAGTTCACCTTGTGATTTTCCTACTCTAGGAAACAGTGCACCTCAGGAGACCAGCCCGGTTCACAGCCCGTGAACCGGCCGTGCTGCACTTGCGGATGAGAGCTAGCCAGGTGGACCGGCCAGCCAAGGAGGAGCCTCACCACTGCCTCTTAGACAGGTCCCAGGGACCGCGCCCTTGAGGCCTCCCAAGAGCGCGCTCCCACCCAGCTCTCGCTTTTCTCCGCCTCTTCTCCCTCTAGGATTCTCCCTCAGCCCTGTTTCCTTCCTCTCATACCTCTAGCTTTTCTACCTCTTTTCTCTTCCACAGATTCCTTTCTTCCCCTTTCTCTCTGCTTCTTTCGCCTTCTCCATTCCTTCCTCCCTGTCCCTTCTTTGATCATGATCCCTTCTCTCTGCTTCTGGGATCGATCTTCTCCATGTGCTCTCACCAGGGCCTATCAGCCTCCTCAGTGTCGCCTTCTCTCCCTGCCACATACCTCATCCTGGCCTGGACTGATCCTTTGCCTCCAAACACATCGCTCCCTTTGAAGAGGGAGGACTTTAGGGAAACAAAACCCTTACTTACAGGAAATCAAACTCCAGCTGATCTCGCACATTTGGGCAAAATTTCAAGGGCTGTTCACTTTCAAGCCTCCTATTTTTAAGGTGTCTCTTTGATTTATGCCTAATGCCAGCCAATTGTTTTTTGCAAAATAAAAGGTAAAAAAGGCAGCTTGTTCTCACAAAAAAGGACACTGTTCCTTTGAAATTGACCAGAAATGTCAGTATTTATCAAGACTCAAATGACCAAGAGAATGAAAATCTTTAGAAGAAAATCAAAGCAAAAAACAAAACAGAACAAACTAACAGTGCTGTGGCTATAATTTTTAGATAGACAATGTCAGAGCCAGCAGCTAATAGCACGGATGAGTCACCAAGGATTGTGTCTCAGGAATGAAAGGGTTATGGTAAATGATCCCTGAGAGATGTAAATGTACCACCTCACACTCCATGTTTTACATTTGGAAATCACTCCGATTCTGGGGAAGTACCTTAGAGCCCTGTTGGTGGAGCTTTGCTGGGGAGGGAATGTAAATGTGGCCCCTGTGGAATACAGGTATTCTCTGCACACAACAATATTACCAGCTGTCTGGTAATGAAAACTGAGCTGCGGACTCTGTAGCCCTGCTCTTCTCATTCTAAAGTCTAAGTGTTTGATTCCTATGCTGTTAGTTCTCTTATGATAAAAGTAGGAGTTAAAAATGGTCCTTATCTGTGTGATTCTTAACAGAATTTCAGATGAAAGCAGATTCTCTCATCCTACTGAGCCAGACCAGAAGTTATCACCTTCACTTTTTCTTACTGAATCCTATCAGCTGTCTCACGATTCACAGTTCAGGGTGTGATAACAGATTCCTATCTGTAATTAACCCAAATTAAAATTTACATCATCTGCTTTTTTTCAGATTGTGAAGGAATTAGCCTTAGCATTCAGTAGGAACTATGATAATGAAAATTACCCTAGTCAGCCATCCTAGTACTAAAATATGTGATTCCCAAATTACAAAAGAGATTAAAATCTTCATCCCTCGATGAGCAGAAAACTCAAAGTTTCTTTGTCCGAGGGATGTTTCAAATCTATTGTTTCCTTTGTGTCCAAGGAATCTGCCTTTGTTACTTCAAAAATTCAATAGATGTCTATATATTTACAAATAAATAGAAAGTATATAGAAATTATGGAGACATACAAATGTTTCCATAATGTCTATTTATATATGTTCATATATAAATAAAAACATAGTTTCCAAAATTAAGAAACATTTAAAAATAGATAAGGGTACCGTGTGAGAATGAAATGTATATTTTTTCAAGACCAAGTGATATTTAAATTTTTCCAACTGTTCATAGAATATTCATATTGATGAGGACTTTAGAGATCACCCAGCAGTTCTCAAATTTAGCTTGTATCAGAAACACCTGCAAGGCTTGTTAAAACCAAGTTTGTAGTCAGGCATAGTGATGCACATATATTCTGGGAAACTGAGGCGGGAGGGTTGCAAGTTCAAGCCCAGCCTGTGCAACTAAGCTACTCATTGAGACCTTGTCTCAAAATAAATTAAAAGTTAGAAAGGGCTGGAGGTGTAGCTCAGTGTAAAGGCCCTGGGTCCAATCCTTAATACCCTGCCCTACCCCACCAAAAAAAAAAAAAAAAAAAAAAAAAACAGTAAAAAAAACCCCAAAACAAAAAAACAAAAAAACACCAAGTTTGTGAGCCTAACACCAGAGTTGCAAGTTAGAAGACCTGCATTTCCAATATTTCCAGGTGGTGCTGATATTGCTAGTCTCAGGCATCATACAGTGAAGATCTCCAACCCTTAGTCCAATCCTCTTGTGGTCTAGACCAAAAATCTGCAATTTCATTGTATTACCCAAAGCTAGGCAACTTGGGCATGGGTGACATAAGAGAAGAACTTGGTTCTTCTTGCTCTCAGTTGCATTCTTGGTTTTTCTCAGTTGCTTCTCAAACTGTATTGTAAAAACACAGACCACAGACAGTGATAAAGTAGATAGAGCGAGGGTCATGAACATTTGCATTTCCAACAAAAGCCCAGGTGCTGTTCTTGCAGATGGTCCAGGGACACACTTCAAGTAGCAGAGTTTTGTTCCATACTATGTAATACTGTTGTCTTTTTACTTTAATTACAATTAAAATGTATGGTGCATAATCTTTATAAAATATACCTTTTTAAAAAATAACAGATTTAGGTTCACAGCAAAATTAAGCAGAAGATACAGACTTTTCATACTTCGGCTCCCCTCCCCCAACCAGGCCTTCTCAGTTATCAACATCCTACACCAGAGTCAAGCACCTGTTACAACTGATAAACCTACAACTCATTGTCACCCACAGCCCATAGCTTATATTAAGATGGTAAATATCCTATGGATTTTGACAAATGTAAGATGAATATTTAGTATTAGGCAGAATAATTTCACTTTCATTCTGCTACAGGCCCTGAGTTCTCCTTCCTCATCAGTTCTTTCCCCTTAACTTGACAACCACTGATCTTTTCATTATCTCCATATTTTCCCTGCCCCAGAATGTCATACAGTTAGAGTCATGCAGTATATAGCCTTTTCAGAGTCACTTCTTTCATTTAGCGATGTGTTCAAAGGTTCTTTTCACTTAGTAATGTGTTTTAAGATTCCATTTCATCTCTTGGTAACTCGTTTGTCTTTGTGCTAAATAATATGCCATTGTTTGGATATACAACAGCTCATCCCTTCACCTATGGAAGGATATCTCAGTTACTTCTAAGTTTTGACAGTTATGAAAAAAGCTGATATAAACATCTCTGTGCCAGATTTTGTGTGGACATAAGTCTTCAGCTCATTTGGTTAAATTCTGAGGGGGATGATTGCCAGATTATATGATGAATGTGCATTTACTTTTATTAAAAAAACAAAATAAAACTGCCAAAGTATCTTCCTAAGTGGCTATTCTGCATTTCCACCAGCAAAGAATGAGAATTCCAGCTGTTCCACATCCTCACCAACATTTGGTATTACCAGTGTTCTGGATTTTGGTGGTTCAAATAGGCATGATGTGGTATATCACTGCTGTTTCAATTTGAATTTTCCTAATGACTTAATTTGTGTTTTCCTAATGTTATATGGAGCATCTTTTCATATGCTTATTTGGCATATGTATATTTTCTCTGCAAGGTGTCATTCAAATCTTCTACCCATTTTTCACATTGTTCTTTATTTCATTCTTGAGCATAAGAAATACTTATGCATTTTGGAAACAATCCTTTATCAAGGTCTTTTGCAAATATTTTCTCCCAATCTGTGACTAGTCTGCCATTTGCTTGATAGTCTTTAAAAAAACACCCCACAAGAGACAATTTCTTACATAGGGATTATCATCATCGTCATCATCATCATCATCATCATCAATATCATCATCATGATCATCATTACCATTATTGCCGGTACAGAGGATTTAACTCAGGACCTTGCACTTGCCAGGCAGATGCAGTGCCACTGAGCTACATCCCTGGCCCCCAGGATTTATTCTTTAATAAAGCAAAGTTTTACTGGTT
>NW_004624774.1:19870839-19885830 GCF_000247695.1 Heterocephalus glaber | reverse complement strand
GTGTGAGAAACTGAAAGTGTAAATAAGGACTAAAAGGTATAATAGATAATGTGCAATAGGAAGAAAAGGGTAAAAGGGGAAGGGGAAGTGGGAGGGGTAGGAGAAAGGAATGAGGGAATGGAATTAATATGAGAAAATGAAAAAATGGAAGCAAAATCTCTGTAAATAGGGAGGAATGGAGGGGTTGAAGGGAGGGTAGGGGAAGGGGGAAAAAATAAGAACCAAGAGATATTACGTAGAGGTGCAGATTTCCAATGATGAATGTCATTATATTGTATACCTAAAATGTACCAATAAAACTAATTTTTAATCAAATTTTTTTATAAAAGACCCAACTTTTGCCATGAAGTCTACATAGGAAATCAAGTATGATGTCTCAAAATAAAAATTTAAAATGGGCTGAGGATATATCTCGGTGTGAACGCCTCAGTTCAATCCTCAGCAATACCAAAAAAAAAATTAAGTAAGTAATAAATTACATTAAATAAAGTAAGTAAATGCAGTGCAAAGGGTACTAACTTAAATGGTATATATAAGAATGAAAAAGCTTCTGGAAACAAAGATGTTTGGGGATATTTTTCCAGAGAAGGAGACTTTGAACTGAGTTTGAAAATACACATGAGAGTTTGACATGGTTTCTGGGAGAGATTAGACATTTTAAAATGAGATGTAGGAGAATTTAGTACTAAAAGAGGAAGAACCTGAAGACAAAACATTGGAAAAGTTTACATTTAGGGAACCAATGGAAGAAGAGAAAACAAAGTAGAAAAAGTCAGGGCATCTTCATAGACCTTGGAGAAGCTGATATACAGAGCTATCTTTAGAAATGAAATAGAATTACCTGTTGGTTGCTTCTGTACTCCAGCAGACATGTAATGAGCACACATTTTTTTTCCAATTTTTAGTCATTATAAAACCCTCTTCACCAGTGGAACTAATTGTTAAGACGCATACACTGGCTAAAGTTCAGAGATTCATATGAATTTAGAAAGTTACAGTTTTTAAAAACCCCACTATCTCTTTTAAGTAAATAAAATGTAAACTGATATATGAACATCAATTTTAAATATAATATGCATTAAAGGAAACCAATGGGAAATCAACTGACTAGATTGTAAGCCTGAAGAGGGTAGAGACTATAAACTCCTAAAGGTTAATTAATTAGTATTTTTACTTCTAATCTTACTCCTTCTTTATAAACTTATATATGTTTTTTTAAAGAAAGATATTTCTTCTCAATGCAGTTTAGTTGCAAATCCTGCTCTTTTTGGCAGTTTACTTCTCTTCATGGAATGACCTTTCTATAACTCAGACATTTCTGCCTTTTGCCCTCTCTTGTATATGATCTGTACTTAAATTTTCCAACTATATTTCAGCTAAAATAGCCCTTCTTTCCTGTGTAGGTAATTCATTTCTCTCGTTTATTTTCTCCTTTTCAGCTTCCCTGTTTGCCTTTGGAAGAAAGATCCCTTATAAAACTTTCTTACTTCTCTATATATCAGAGTATAGTGATTTAGAGATGTGTCAGAAATTTTTCTCAGATATGACTTAGTTCTAAACTAATAGTTCTAAACATCCAGAATAGCTTTATTTGGAAATATACTGGGACTTTAATTTATTATGTGCCAAGTAAGTGATTCTCATTTTCTATCTGGACTTTTTTAGCACCATATGCAGTTAAATACTAAAGTGTTTCCCATTCAAGGGTTGTTCAGTGTTTAACACAATTGAAATTATATTTATGGACTATCATGTTAATTCTGAAATAAACTTATAAAATGAAAATATAGATATAGAAAAATAAGCTTTTAGTAGTATTGAAAAGAAGAAAAAATAACAAAGACAAGAGCATTAATCAATGAAATTAAAAATAGAAAAGTAATAGAGATAATCAATTTAACAAGAAGCTAGTTCTTTGGAAAATCAATAAAACTGATAAATCTCATGCAAAACTGACAAGAAATAGAGAAAATGCACAACTCTCCAATATCAGAAATAAAACAAAGGCGATCACTACAGACCTTGCCAGCATAAAAAAGATAACAAAATAATATTATAAACAAGTTATGCTCACAAATTTGACACTAAGAAGAAATGGACTTGAAAATATACAAGCTGCCCAAATTCAGCCAAGATGTTATAGGTAAATTAAGTAATTCTATAAACATTAAAGTTAATTACTAATTTTAAAACTCCTGCAAAAAAATTTCTAGGCACGGATCACAGAGAATGCTACCAAACATTCAAAGAATTAAAACCATTTTATACAATCTCTTCCAGAAAGATTTCCCATTTTAATATGAAGGTAACACTAACCTGAATTAAAATAAAAAATACAGAAAAAGATAAACTACTGTCAAATATCTCTCATGGACTTGGATGAAAAAATTCACAAACAAATCAAACCCAGAAATGTATAAAACTAATTATATACTGAAATTGTTTGGATCTAAACTATTCCCCAAAGGGCCATGTGTTAATGCATTAATGCTTGGTCCTCAGCATGTGGCACTATCCAGAGGTGATGGAACTTTTAGGGAGTGGGGCCTGGTGTGAGGAAGTCAAAGCACGGGGCACATGCTTTGAAGAAGATAATGGGATCTAACCTCTCCTTTCTCTCTTCTGGCTTCCTGGCCAGTCACCATAAGTGAGCAGCTTTTTACCACCTTTGCTCCATGCTATGATATTTTTCCTCAACCCATGGCCAGAATGAATGGAACCAACTGACCATAGATTGAAACCTCTGAAATCATGAGCCAAAATAATCCTTTCCCCATTAATTGATTTTTTTCTCAGGTATTTTATCAGTGGCAGATATCTAACACATATATTATGACCAAGTGGTATTTATTCCAGGTATGCAAGCCTGTTTCAACATTTCAAAATCAATGTAATTAACATATTCACAGGATAAGAAAAAAATGATCATATCAATTGACCCATAAAAAGCACGTGACAACATCTAACATTTATTCATTTATGAAAACTCTCAACAAAGTAAGAATAAAAAAATTTCAACTTAATAAAAATGTATCTGCAAAGCACCTATAGCCAATAGCATATCTAAGGGTAAAAGACTCAAGACAAAAATATTTGAATCTTTTTTGTTTGCTTGTTTGTTTTTGCATAGCTGGAGATCATGCCTAGGACCTCACACATCCTAGGAAAATGCTGTTCAACTGTGAACATGTATTTAACCAAAGAAGATCTATAGTTGACAAAGAATTGCATAAAAAGATATCAGCCATTAGGGAACTGCTAATTATATCCACAATAAGATGTTACTACATACTGGTTATTATGACTAAAATAAAAAGTAGCAACAATACCTAATGCTGCAGAAATACAAAGAAACTGGATTGCTCATACATTGCCAGTGGGAATTTAAAAAAGTAGTACCATCACTATAGAAAGCAGTTTGATATTTTCTTGTAAAGCTAAACATACAAGTACCATATGGCACAGTAATTTCACATTTGGGAAATCCCAGAGAAATGAAAATTTAAGTGCACACCAAAACTTGTAGCAAATGCTTTATTCATGATAGTCAAAAACTTGAAAACAACCTATAGTCCTACATGTGGTTCAACAGGTGGATGGTTAAACAAACTGGTGTGTCCATATCACAGACTACTACTCAGGAACAAAAAGGATACTCATGACCACTTGGAGGAATCTCTGAGTTACTATGTTGCATGAAAAAAGCCAGTCTTAATAGGTCATATATAATATAACTCTCCCTCTTCCTCTCCCTCTCCCTCTCCAATTTGTATAACATTTTAATGACAAAATTATACAAAATATAGAACTGGTTGCCAGTGTGCCAGGATGCAAAGGACATCAGAAGGATCTTTTAAAAGCTTAAATGTCTAAGTGACAGTCCAAATAAGCGAAGAATAGTTAGCATTCATAGGAAGCAAACCTCTGAGCCAAGAGAAGCTGAGGAAACTTTATGGAGAGAATGCATCTGGTGGGGTTGTTAAAAAGTGTTGGCTTAAACAGACTGAGATAGAAGGGTTGAGATAGAACAGGGGAAAGGCCCTATGAGATTGTATGGGAAATCTGATGTCATCCAAGTCAATAAAAAATGTCCTTTATTCCATTACTCACCTTGGTTAGTCAAGTTTGTTGAATTCTTAGTGACAGACCAGTAACTATATACTTTGTAAAGAAGCTTCTTCAGCTATCAGTAAAGTTCTTATTAATGTCTATCTCCTTTTATTTTATACAATGAACTTTACAGATACTAAAGAACCACAAATATCTGAAGTGACTGAATAAGTATATTTTCATTATTTTATTCATAAGATAGAAGTAGAGAGAATTGACACGAGGGTAGCAACGAAATAGAAAATCATTCATAAGGATGAATTCTCTGGGATTTAGGGTCTAATGATGGTAGCACTGAAGTACTGGGAAGTTTAGAATTCTCCAGTGGTGTCCAAAGAGAAAAAGAAGTTAGTAGGCATCATCATAGAGCAGTGTTACAAAGAGGCAACTTTCCAAACATCATTGTGAGGATTTGTCAGGTGGGAGTTTCTCTCAATTTGTTGCTGTTTTGTGGAGAGCGAAGGATTGAAACAACCCTGAAAGACTCCTAAACCCCTTGAGATTCTTGAGTCAGATAAGAACATAATGAGCCAGGATAAGAAACTGGTACAAAAACAAGGATGTTGACTTGTAAAGAAAACGAATATAGAGAGGATTTGAATGTTTGCTGAACAAGAAAGTAACATTCCCGGAATTGTAAAGATATATTTGACCTTTTCTCTGTAAAAATAATTAGTCACGAGATCATGAGGGGAGGAAGGGAGGAAGGCTGTGGGTAATGAAGGAGGATATATAAAAGGCTCAATAAAGTGAGAAGGAGAAGGCTCTTCCTCTCCTCTCCCTTTCCTTTTTCTCAAATTGGTGTTGTCTTTCTTAATCCTCACCCCTCTCCTCAGGTACTGTTCGTCTAGTGATGGCTGGCTCCGTCACTGTTTGTGCCTGTTTGTGCTGTTTGAAGCAGTCTGGTAAATAATTTAAATACTTACATTTACCTGTTATTAATCTTCTCAAGAGCTTAAGAAAGGTGCTAGGATTTTTTTTCTTTCGTTATTAGTTAATTTGGGACTTTTTTGTGTTCATGCATATGCTTTTATATTAGACAATCAGCAGGGTCTAGATAAGTACTCCCGAATTTAAACTGTTGCCCCATCCCCCAGAATCTGGGTACTGTGTGTGCACTAGAGGGACACACATGAGTGATCTAATTGTGTTGGGGTGGGGAAGGTAGAGGAGTAAATAAAGGAAGGTGATCATACCAAATATGAACTATTGGAGAATTAATTTTAAACTTGCCTAAAACACTAAGAATCACTTCTATTCATTGGAAAGTGATTTTCATTTTGGTAAAAAGTAGCTATGTCACATTTAATGAGTCCTGTATTGGTAAAGTCCCAAACATAATTGAATTACCAATTTGTTCAGGTAACTTCTGAAATTTCAGGGTTTGGGGGGTTTTGGGGGTTTTTTTGGTACCAGGGATCAAACTTGGGTTCTTGCCCTTGTGCAGCAGGCAGTGAAACCACTGAGCTAAATCCTGGCCCTGAAATTTCAGTTTTTGACCCTGAAAAAATTGTAAACATCAAAATAGTTGGCTGTTATCGTACCCTCCACCTCTACTTTGACTAATAGATGACTTAATAAAAACAACTTGGGGCCGGGGATTTAGCTCAGTGGTCTCACCGCCTGCCCTGCAAGTGCAAGGACCCAAGTTTGATCCCTGGTACCAAAAAAAAAAAAAAAAAGAAAGAAAAGAAACAACTTGTATGCAGGATCTTAAAATGCACACAAAGGAACTTCCTACCTATTCCTGTTCTCCCTGGTAGCTAATTCCTTAGAGATACCATGAATTTATATAACAAACCTGTTGCCTCAGTATATTGCAAAAAAGAAACACTCAGATCAACAAACTGTTTTGAATTTAGCCTGATAAGGTTCATTCAGACATATAGATAGGAGTCTTAAACATCATTTACTTACACACACACATACACACACACACATACACACAAACCTACCCTTTGTTGATCACAAAGCAAACTGCTCCAGTCACAAGATTGCAGGCTGGGCTTAACTTCTTGGGATATATGCTATCTGAGAACCACAACTTCACAAGGAACTTTAATTACTACAGTGCCCCATGGAGCTTACCTGAAATTTTGACGCATGGATTTCACGTTAACCATAAACAAAATTTCTAAACTATGCTCAGAATTTAAAAAAAAAAAGTTGTACATTTTCTCAAGTAATGAGTCCCAAGAGAAAAAAATCCCCAAAGAAAACAACAGTGTATGAGCTGATGTGGTAATGTCAAATACCAGACACTATTTGAAACTATCCACTATGACGTTTCTCCTTCATGTAAAGGTCTAGTTCGCTCACCTGAATAAACCGGCCTTTGATTTGATACACATTACACCATGAGATCAGAATTTTCATCCTTGGGTAATACTTAATGTAGAAACACATGAAGCTCTTGTTTCTTTGAATAGCTGTAGTTACAATTATTTTAAACCATGAATAGATACTAGAATATTACTGAGTACAAAATTTTAAAACATCGGTTCCAAATTATGAATGGTTCACATTGGATAAATCACTCCACACCAAGATGCCTGACAATTTTGCTCAGAGATCATATTAGTTAACTCTTCATCCTAACCCTTAAGTTTTCTCCTTAAAATCTTTACTTGCCTTGATGTCCAAAACAGGAATTGAAAGGTAGTTAAAAACAATAGTAAAGGAGACAAAAGAATTCAAGGAAACTGATTGTTCTGAAAGTATCTTTATCTTTAACAAAACAGATTGGAATTGTGAGTTGTAATTTTTGGCAAGCATCTTTATGTTGTACTGATGGAAATATCTGGCTTTGCAAAATGTGTTTTGGCCAGGTAGACTCATGACCTAGGCCATTCATCACTGGGGTAATGTCAGGACTGTTTGGAAGGTCTGGGAGAATGTGAATCCTCAGATATGCAGCAAAGAGCAGTCCCTAAATGCACAGTCATCTAGGGTTGTACCACCTGCGCCATGGGCAGATACCAACTGCAGACCCTCCTCTCCTTCCCCACCCAACTCATCTAGGTCTGTAATTGCCTCGAGACCCAGAACTTCCCTAGTGCTGGGAGAAGAGTACACAAAACCACAATCGCTGTGAAGTGGGGGAGAGGGCCTTTGTGGATCTGGCTGACCACTCTCAAACCCCAGCTAGAGTGGTCTTTTCGTGGCCTTCTCTTCTGTGATACAGGACAGTGGAATTAATGGATCTGGCCATGTGACAGTTGTGAACAAAACAAGGGCGTGGATAAAGGATGATGATACATTCCTCTTCCAGTCACCAATGAGCACAACTTTTCCTTTGTGGGCTGTATTTAGTGTAAATGGCAAAGATCACAACTTGCTCTTTAGGTCTGCCTACCATAAGCCTCCTGATTCAGTCTCTGTCTACATACATATGCAAAACAAATCCTCCTGTCCCAGGGATTTGCAAGCCAGATGGAACATTTTAGGAGGCCCAAAGACAATTTGCTGTCATGTGATACTGTACTGTTGCTACTGCTGCACAACAAACTGGATAAAAATGTACTTCTTGTTTAAACTTAAGCACCTAACCCCAAGTCTTCTGTCTCCCCACTGACTTCCATGTAAACCCAGTACAGCAAGTACAGAAAACTGACAACTGGCTGATACAACTGTGTTGTAACAAACAATATTAACAAGATCAAATGTGGCAGCATCTAAAACATCTTCCAATTTTCTCAGACCTGAAACCTTTTCTTATGTTTAAAACATGCTTGGTCCTTCAATTATATACTGGTACTATTGGAGACAAGCTCCAGATGTACTTTTCCAGATTTTTTTTGGCTTGTGATAAAATCACTTCAGGTACATTGCCTGTCTCAAAGGCATTTGTTTTTGAACTGACTGATTTCTTATCAAATATTATGGCAGATTTGTATTTTCAGTGTATGGATCTACACTTCATAATGATTAATGAACATTCTGGCATCTTCTCATTAAATTACAAAAGAATAAACGTTCTCTACCAATCCTTTTCTCACTGACTGTTAGGCTGCCTTTGTGTGTTAAGGGGGGGACACACATTTCTATTAATAGATGAAAGATGAATTTAAGGGAAAGCTAGCTATTTAAAGATAAGCTCTTGCAGCATACATGTCAAGCTGGCACTTCAGTTCCCAGTTTTGGAGTGTCTAAGACAAGGAGGAATGTTGGAGCCACAGCTGCTTCTGATTTGCCTCACCAGGAAAAACACTCCCTGCTCAAGCTCCAGCTCTATAGGTGTCACATGATTCTGCAGCTGAACCAGCCCTTCTCTAACTTGGCTCTTTCACATGCACAATATTTTAAATCTAATATACAAATGCTTAGATACCTTAATTCCAATATTTTAAGTTAAGATTTAAAAAGACTTATTTTCTTTTCTTAAAATAGGCAGGGGGTTCCTGTAGGGCAAAAAGGATCAAAATGTTTCATCTCAGTTTGATATCAAGTTCATCAGCTTTATTGCCCAATGATTTCTCTTTCTGATTAGCTTTCATTTCCAGAGTGTAGGTAGTTTTATATGTGAGAAACAAAGAGCTAATCTTGTTCTTAAAAAGTTGTGCTCAGAAGAAAAAAAGTTGCCTATATAAAGCTAAAATCCAAATATCTTTGATTTTTCTAACTAAGAATGGAGAGATTTAACTAAAATTCATTCCATACGTATTTGTTCTGCATACATTCTGTACAGTGTCTATTTCTCAGACTTGTGCCCTTGGGTAGCAGCACCAGCCCTCTGGCTAAGAGATAGCAAAAGGGAGGAAGAATTTAGGAAGGCCGCTCTGAGTACAGCTTCTTGATTTCCTTCCCTTGGTTTAGGTAGGTTGAATCCCCTTCATTCTGGGCAGTTCTCTAGGAATAGGCTCTATGAGAATCAGAGATGTGGTCAACTTGACAGGAAATTCAGAAGGATGTGAATTTGTGGAGGCATATTGGAAATGTAGTCTCTGGAGTTGTTCCATGGTCTTCTGAAGGCCATGTTTTCTTCTTTTATCTAATTACAACTGCTTTCTGAATAAAAAAGTTATCTTTTTAAAATATGAAAATAAACTGGATTAATATCTCAGTCCCAATGTCCTTCCCTGTATTTTCACAGATGTCCTACAGGGATTTCTTTCCTGGTTGTGTGTCCCTTTTCTGAGTTCCTGTGCTTGTGAGCCTATCTGTAAGGGAACAGGGGAAGGGGACGTTACCAGAACCTCTGCAGTGAGTCCTGGTCTCCTGTGAGCCACGGCAGCACACGGCGAATTACAGGAAAGGTAGAAAAATGAGACTGAGAAGAAGCTGAGCTTTGGGTCTGATCAGTGCTGCTCTGGGCAGCAAAGACAAAAGCCCCCAGCTTACCACACCTTTTATTCAGTACCTCGTAACAAATGACTTGCAGAGAATTCAGTACATCGGGAGAAACAAATGTAACAAATGACTTGCAGAGAGTTCAGTAGTTCACATTGGGATAAACAAGGTGTAACAAAAGGCTGGGGGGCAGTGGAAATCTAAGAACAATGAGGAGCTGAGCAGATGTTTGTTCTCCCAGGATGTTTCTTGTCCTGGAGAATCACAGCATCACTGGATCACTGAAGTCTCAGTTGTGACCGGAGGCCAAACTGGAATTATTCTGTAGCTGGGCTGTAGGCAAGAGAACTAGGCCTACTCAAATGATTTTTCCCTAGAACTATGTAGCATTGCTCCCAACACCTACCTGCTTCCACATTCTCCTGTCCCACTGCACAGCACCCATGATTATGTCAGTGCACAGTGCTAAGAACACGGCTTACATTGCAGTCTGTGTGTAGGGTGTCTCCTGGAGCATGTCTAAGAGTAATGGTCTCCCTGAAGCTCGGGAACATAGCAACTGCAAAAAACGTTTTTGTTTTCCTCTTGCCAGAAAGTACAAATAACTCAAGGCTGATGGAAGTCTTGTTATAGAAGTCTACAGAATGCATTGTGGCTAATAAGGAGGAACCACATCACAAGGTGCAGGACACTATTTAGGTGTGCTGAGGGAGGGGAGAAGTTCAACTGTCATAGCCAAACAATCTCAGACCATTAGAGTTATCTCTTTAAAAAGAAATCCCCAAAGGAATCCTACCTTCTTTCTAAACTTTTGCCTCAAAATGCAAAACTGACAGGTATTTTTATTGCCTTTATATGTGGTTTGAGGAGAAAGGAGGGAAGAATGAGATGAGCCCATATGGGTGATTTAGGACCCTGGCAAAGCCCCACACTGAGAACCTGAAACCCCTGAATTCATCCCTATTTGCCACTTCCCATTATATATTCAGCCTTTCCAGACAGAGAGCAAGAGAAATATATAGAAGTTATATAGAAATAAGTTTCTCTTATCTATCCAAATGTCAGACAACTGTTTACTCTATTGATTTGAAAATCTCCTTCCTATCCAGTCTTTCTTATATTGCCAATTAGCTTCTTCTTAATGTCCTGGCATCAACATTAAGATCTCCTGATAAGGGATTTATAGCTGCAATCTAAGTTTTACTGTTTTTCTTGAGATGTGAAGTTCCCTGTACTGTGTAATTCCTCTCTCTTGAATATGATTGGTAAATACATAATTAAATGAATGAAGAGTAAATCAATTTTTCTTTCTTAGCTGATTTATGAGAACTAATGCAATCAAAATAAGCCTTCAAGTTTTTTAATCCTTCAAATTATCACTTTATTGAATATAAAATTAACTAATGTTGAATTTATAAATTTGTTTATGTGGTACTAAAGCTAAGTAAATTGAACAAGGATCTTAACCTGTGGGAAAATTAGAGAGCTCTGTCTGCATTTAGATAAAGCTACAAACCAAGTAGTTATGAAGCTAAGAAAATCTACTCTTGGTAATAGGATGCTAGTTGGCTATTCCATAGTGCCTTATAGAAGGACACAAATGAAACTAAAGGGATTGGCCAAGAACCAGTTATCAGTTGAATTTAAGGAACTATTTCGAGGATTTTATTTACTGCAACTTGTGAAATGAATTTTTATTTACATTTAAGAAATAGACAACCTTCTTTATTAAAACCTTAGACTAACTTTACTGTTATCTTAAAAATTATGTCTCATACTACAGTTTCAGTAGTACTTGGAAGAGAGGATTGAAGTGTTACATGGAATCTATACTGTTTGAAGAAAAAACAGTTATAAAACAGGGAACTTGAAGGTATCAGGAAACATGACACTAAGAAGAAAAGACAAGAGACAAAATAATCATTGAGTCAATTGGAATAATGCTGTCTTCTTTATCTCAATTTGACCAAACATAATTCTCACTTGAGCTGCCTTGTTGAACATCCCATTATAACTTCATTAAATGAAGTTCTACAGAAGGAGTTAACCCTCCAAGTTACCCAGTGTTCTGTATAACAGACAAGGGCAGGTTAGCCATGGAGGAAGTGAGATATAAGTGTGAAAAACTACCACTGAAATCTGCACAATTTAAACAACAAGATCTTTCACTACCTCTCTCCCAAGTATCAAGAGGCTGCTTCACGCTTGAGAATGTTTTCTGGCAGAGCTCTCTCCCCTACTGCCCGGAGGAGAACTAACCCCTGCTAAGCTATAGCTGCAGCTCTACTCGGATATCCTATGAAATTTCCTGTCAAAATGGCAGAAAGCCAGGCCTCAGTCGGTGAGGTAGGGAGCTGCCTCTACTATGCTTTAAAGGCCTTCTAGAAGCACCTCTGTGGCCAAGTACTTCCCCTAGAAAGTGTTTGAATGCTTCATCATAGTATTCATTCCTTTTACATGACAGAGATCCTCACCAAAGTCAAGGGGAGCCTTCTTAGCTGCACATTGTTTACCCAAGTAATATACCCACCCAGTGGTGATCTTCATTTGCACAGGTTCATCAGCTTAATTCAATATCCTATTAGGATCCTGAGGGAGTGGGTCACAAGCCAAGTAAATTTTGGTGACAAGTGTTGGGTGGAGACAGCAAAGCCTGATTTGTGCTACATGACCCAAACTAAGAATAAAAACAATACAAGCAGGGATCTGGGTGAGAATAGTGGGCTGCTAGAGGAAAGGGAAGTTACGGACTATTTTGAGAAGTAGAAGAAGCTGACAAGCAAATTGAGATGGTTGGTACCCAACATAAACTGTGCCTGTTCCACAATTTGAAGTTAATTCCTGACTTTGAGTAAGAAGAGGCCCCTAGGTTGGTGATAGTCTTTTGTGACTCATTTATGATTGCCAAACAAATTAAAATAGAAGCCATGAAAGTCTAGCTGATTTATGTTCCAAACTCTCCTGAAATTCACTGTTGAACTGGAACTTGCCATCAGTTTATCTTCCTTGTCAAAAGAGGTGGGGCTTGCTGTTTTAATCGGCCAATATGTTTTGGCCAAATAATCTTCTCCAGTTGAATATATTTCATTACAACATTGTCTCATATTATTTTTTACTTTTAATAGAACTTAAGAGAAAAATAAAACAGAAATGAAAGTGGGTTGTGCTGCCTCTCTGGGGTCACAGGCAAGTCACCTGCACATTCTGTACCAGGGAGGGCCTCTGGACAAACAAAGAAAAAGAAAAAATGTTGCACATCATTCAGTACTGCTGTCAGGCATAAAAGTGCCAGTGTAAAGAAAATTAAGCCAGGTGAAAAAGCACCACAAAAAGAGGCTGTTTTCTCAAGTTTTCTTGCTTGAGGAAGGTAGAGAAAAATATTAAAGGCAAATGGGTCAGGCTTCAGTAACCTTAAGTGTCATATACCGCCACTACCTCTTAAAGAAGGGCTAGCATAGTCTACAGGTTTAATAATGATACAAAAGCAAATAAGAATGAACTGAAGCTGTGCAGAACTCTAGAAGTTCCCTTGGAGATGATTTTTTAAAGTAAAATAAGTGATTCCTTGATTGAGGAGCAGCAATTGTCAATCCTGCTAGTACTCGTATATCCAAACAGAATTCAGAATTAGAGATGCTTGTAAGCCTCTTGATCTAGACAAATGAACAACAGACTGCTGCCTGAAGGTAAAGAACTGCTTTACTGTCTTGTGTGGTGACTGACAGCAGCTGACAATGAAAATGGCAGAGATATGGGTTAAGAGATCAGTCATCTGCCAAGACCCACGAGGCAGGAACATGATTTGAATGTTATATGCAGACCAGAGAACGCAACCGTGCATGTGTGACTATGAGTACATACTTGCAGATCCCAGGTCAGATTGTTTACATTAATGCTTTTTCTCATCTCACACATTAAATCTTGCCTCACTGGCTACTATTTCATCAGACTCAGTGGATATGAGGACCTGTACGAGAAAAATGCTTTCATTAGTCCTTGTCCTGATCATTCATAGTTTCCAATTAGTAAACTGCTGTAACAGTAATACAGGAAACATAATTTTTTAAAAGAGAAGAGTATAAGAATACATTGAAGATTGTATAATTGGATCTAATAGAAAAACCAAAGAAATAAGAAAGCTACAGCCAAGCTAAATGTCCATCAATACATCAACATATTAGTCAACTACTAAATAAAATGAGGTAGATCTATAAGTTTTTTGCATAAAAAGATATTCAGAAAATGCCTTAAATCATTAAAACATTGAATTGAGAAACATGTTTCAAGTTCATTTTTGTTAAAAATAAATATTTATTATATATGCATGGAAAATGAAACTACATCAAGAATGCAATTGAAGAATAGGTTTTTAAAAGTAAGGTTTAGGTTTTTTCACTTCTAATGAATAGATTTCTTTGCTAAACATTCGCAATAATTACACATTATATTACTAATTTTTAAACCAGACTACTAATTTTTATCTAGAAAAAGAAAAAAATGGTGAGATGGAAAAAACAATATGAAAAGAGCTGAGAAATATAGCTCAAAATTTCGCATTTCTGGGTACAGACCATTTGCATTGCCAGGAGTAGTTCATTTTATTGTGATCAGTGTTCAATTCCAGAGAATAAGTTAAAATTGATATTTTTCTCTTTAGAAATTCTCTGTGTGTAAGAGAGCCTGCGTGACCATGTAGTTTCTGCTAACACATTGACTGAAAGGATGAGAAATCCAAATCAGTTCTACTTTTCTTCTTTTGTTCTTCATTTTGGGAGGTCCTTGTTATGCTCTTTCTTTTTACCCTCTTCCTTTCTCTTTTGTCACTTAAATCATTAAAAAATAGTTTTTCTTTCCATTCACAGAGATCCTATATTAGTTGTGTATCTTTTGATTACAAAAGACAGAAACCCAACTCAAACTAGCTAATGTCAAAAACAGGAAGCTGGGTGGAAATTTTGTGATCATATATGTAAAAAATCCAGGGGATTACACTTTTTCAAGATGGTCTTTTTTTCTACTTCTCAGTGCTACTTTCCCTATATTGGTTTCATTCTCAACCATTTTGTCTCCTCAGGGTAGCAAAGATAGAAACCACAGCTGCCTACATGTTTTGTGTTCTAACAAACCTAAGAGAACATGACAGAATGCCTCTTTTTTCCATAGCTCTCAACAATTTCCCATCCCTTGTACCAAAGGCCATGAGGATGAGAAACTCTGATTGGCCAGTCTTGGTAATATGCTCTTTCCTATGGTAAAGGAGGCAACAAGAAGAAAAAAGATAATTATGGCAAGAAAAGAAAACCGCTATGCGAGGATGCCGAATCACCCCGCTGCAGACAGCCAGGTCTGCCCACACCCTGCCGAGGTCCCCGGTCACGTGGAGCACACACCGAATCGGCCCGCTGCAGACAGGCAGGTCTGTGCACGCCCTACCGAGGTCCTGAGTCACGTGGAAGACACCGAATCAACGCACTGCAGACAGGCAGCCACCTGATTCCACATTACCAAGGAGCAGAGGACACCAGACCACCAGACCAAGGTACTGAGTCCCACTGTTCCCGGCCCAGAGGTAGGGGCTTCTGAGTCGTCGTC
>NW_004624774.1:19821508-19865114 GCF_000247695.1 Heterocephalus glaber | reverse complement strand
AGATGCATTATATAAAGGTACAATTCCCAATGAGAAATGTAATTGTGTTGTATACCTACAATGTACCAATAAAAGAATTTAATACACACAAAAAAGAACAACGCTATGCACTAAACTTGGAATTTTAGTTGTGCTATATTTCGTATGAAGAAACAACAGAGCCACCCTGATCTTCTTGTTCTTCCTAAATTTTTGAATGTTTCCCTGCTTTCAGTTCTTATATAATTTCTTTTTAAAAATTCTGTCTGGATTGTAAGCCACAGTTGCTATGTTTTTGTTCCTTTGAATATCCTGTTACAACTAAAGGTTCTCTCTCTGGTTTGCCCAACTGCCCTGTCATTTGCCTCTCAGTGCTTTATCTCAAAAGAAAATTCTGGTAAAATGAAAATTTTTGATTTTTAAAATACCTTATTTGATTTCGAGGGAAGAAAATGCACTGTTTCCTATAAGGTTTTAAAGTCTTGAGCTGGTGAGTTATTGCATAAAAATAACTTACGTTCTTTTTCCTGAGCCAGCAGTCTTTTAAAAAGCAGGTGTTCCGGATGCTAGAGATGACAAATGGCTTCATAACTAACTGGAGGAAGAGCGAAGGGCACTGACCTCCTCTGCCAAGCATTAGAGCCAAAAGGAAAATATTCCAGAATGGACTTCTCTGCAACCGACCATCTCAAAACATGCACAGTCAGAGGATTAGTGAAACACTAAGTGAAGTCTGCTCACTTTGAAGACTGCTATATCAGTTTTTTAAAGACATGCATTTACATAGATCATTAAAAGGGGAAAGGTTTTCTTCCAGCCAAATACTGGAGATATGATAGTTTTTCTGTCATCAGCTCACATTAAGTATCATCATCTGTTTCATAGTCTACTTGGATCAAGGCTATTGTCCTTAAATTTAAGTAATGCACACTGAATACTTAACCCAATGACTGTAAAGACTTATTTTTTGATTGTTTGTTTTAGATAGAGAAAAAAAAAAGGAGAGGGAGGCTGGGTAGAGGTTGGGAGAATCATGCATGTTTTCCTTATCTTTGTAAAAGCACAATAGGTCAGAGGACAATGTATTCTGCAGCCTTTTAGTCATTGAACACAAGGAAAAAGTAATGTTTGGTCTGGTTTTGGTTTTAATATTTCCAGTTTCTTTCTTTAGGAGCATCTACAGAGCACATCAGTCAGTGTTCCTTCTGACATGTATTGATGAGTTTTCTACCAAACATCAATTTTTCCATTACTTTGTAGCTGTCACCTCCATCTGTTACCTTCCTTGCAAACCTATGACTTCTTAGTGACTTTTTCCCTTTAACAACACTGCTGTCTATTTTGACAGAATGGCTTGCAATGGGTGTTTAGGGAGAAGATATGATGGGGATGATTTTTTATGTTTCTTTAGAATAGAGCTGTCCTGTAGAAATACAAAGCAAGTGAGATGTGTGATTTTAAGGATTTTAGTAGGTGGGCTTAAAAAATAAAAATAACAAGTAAAATTAATTTTGAACATTTTATTTAATCCAGTATATCCAAACATATATTGGATCCAACATATCCAAATATATATTAATGAAATATTCTACAAACTTTTTCCACACTAAGACTTTGAAATCCATTATGAATGAAACATTTATAGCATATCGCAATGTGGACTTGTAAATGTTCAGTAACGAGAGGTGACTAGCAGCTATTGTATTGAACAGTGCAGCCATAGAAGAATCCTATAGGTATATTAGAGTATTTGCTGAAGACTTATGCTTTTATATAATACTGCATAGTTCTGGGTAGTTTACTGTATTATGAACATAGAATCAGTTTTAATTAAAAAAATCCCGTTTCTTTCTATCTGTACCAAGATTCCATGTTCTTTTCCCCTAGTCAGTATAACTATCAAAGGCCATTTGTAGCCAGCTATAGTGGTATATGTCTGTAATCCTAAAACTTGGGAGCCTAAGGCAGGGGAATCTTAAGTTTAAGGCCAGCCTAGGCTACATAGTGAGTTCAAGGATGGCCTGGACTACATAGTAGAAACCCTGTCTCAAAAAAACAAAACAGCAAAGAAGCCATTTCCAAAGCATAATAGATTGCAAAAGATGAGAAAAATTAATAAAGGTGAGAAAAGCATTCCAAATTACTAGGTCATAATTCTTAAGTTAAATTTCATAATCGATAGCAAAAAATTTTTAAAGTATCCACCTGATTATTTGATTCTCATACACTTTTTCATCACCTTCATAATTTCTGATTCCTGAATTGCTCTTGAATTTATTTTGTGTTCTATTCTCAATTCTCTAGTGTTTCATGACAAGTAACCTCTTCTCTACCTTGGTTATGAATTTCTAATAGCACATTTTGATCCTCACACCAAGGAAGATGGCTTGGGAGTTTCTACTCCTTCTAAAGTCCTGCTTTCCAGGGATGAGTAGGGTACAGTAACATTGACCACCCAGAAGTTGTGGAAGTTCTTTCATGTATCACCATTTCCACTCGACTTTCCCACATCTCTGGTTAATGATGGTGGTATTGTCGTGTGAGTGTGTGTGTAGTCCCAAAGGTAGATTACATATGACCTCCTTAAATTGTTTAAGAGTTATTCTGAACACTTGTGTTTTCTGACACTCAGTGAGTAAATGGACACTCAGCAGTGCAAGTTGTTTCCTCCACCTGGGGGCACATGCCTCTTTTTACTTTTAATAGTATTGGCTTTATCTTCCTCAAAAATCAGAGGTCTTCCTTGACCACTCAGTGTTACACTAGATTCTGTGTTTTCTGCCACAGTTATGTATTTCTTGCCTTCATTGCTGTTAGCAACACTGAAATATACTCACCTTGGCATATCCTGAATGATCAGCACAGTACAAAGCATGTAGCAGGTACTCAGGAGTATTTGCTGAGCAAATGTATAGCAAAGTACATTGTATTTTCCCAAGAACTGTTTTTCCATTTACATCACATTAATAGTAAATATATCTAAATTATATTATATTCAATCCTTTTGATGATTCATTCAAAAACTTTTGCTAGTCAAATCACTTTTGGAGGTCTGGTTAGAATAAAATGCTGTTGGGCTGGGGATTTAGCTCAGTGGTTTCGCAGCCTGCTGAGCAAGTGCAAGGACAGGAGTTCGATCCCCGGCACAAAAAATAATAATAATAATAAAATGCTGTTTATGAACCAAAGTTAACTATCAGGTCCCTATGGCCAGTGGATGCATCCAGGAGCCATAGGCTTTAGAATGATTTTTAAATTAACAAATGCTTATTCTTTTAATGTGCCCAATTTACAAAAAATTAAAAATATTAACTTATTTAATTCTCATAACAATCTTTTGAAATAGGAACTATTAACCCTCTATATTGTAGTTGAGGAAGCTGAGCCCTAGTCACATTGAATAACTTTGAATATAATAAGAGGCAAAGCTGAGGATTGAACCCAGGGAGTCTGACTCTTAGATTAGTGTATTTGACCTATAAACTACAGTGCTACCTTGGACTTTGAATTTTAAAATATTGTTCCATCAACAATTACATCTTTCTCTATTCCTACAAATCATTTTTTAAAATTTTCCTATGATGTACGAATAACATTTTAAGAAATCAGTCATCAGGTTTTTGCATCCAAGTTAATATGTATTTAGTGTTTTTCTCCTTCTAAAGAGGTCCATACGTCCACCAGGGTATTGGAACTGGAAGCTATAAATTTGAGGAATAGAGCAAAACTCACATGATAGTTATACCTGTGAAGACTTAAAACTTTACTTCATTTACAGAGCTAGACTTTCTTTCCCCAAATTGTTTGGAAATAGGATTTACTCTGGTTTGGAACAATGTGGATTATAATTACTTAAGCATTCCATTCACTGACATCTCTTTGCTGCTGCTTAGAGGTTACCAATTCTAACATCTTTGGATGACTTATACAAGGAGGAAAAGGTTCTGTTGTATGAACTCACTAAAAGCTGCTTAAGAATAAATCCAGAAACTAAAGTCATAGTTTTAATCCTTTAGAATCTATATCCTTTCTTTTCACTTTGTATCTGTGTGCATAATCTGTGAATTCCTCTAATTATTTCCAAATGCATCTACTTGGTCTCAAACTATAAAAGGAGAGAAAAAGGGTGAATTACTTGTAGAGACAACAGAAAATGAATCCAACTAATGTGGATATATAGCATAGTAATATGAAAAGCACAAGTTATAATCTATATTGTAAGATTGTTAAAATGAAGGAAAGAGACTATGTATTACCTATAGAACTAGATGAAATTAAATATACAATGTGTTTACAATTGATAAGTAATCAAAGGAATGCATTTCTAACTGAATGTGGCATGGATGACCTGCATTCCTCTTCAAATCATTCAACCACACTCAGACAACCTACATTCCTTAAAAGAGAAAAAAAGAAGAAAGAACCCCAATCATATTCATTTCAAATACCAAAATGTCCAGTTAGAGATTTAATCTGTGTGAAATTTATAGTGTCTGATCATGCCTTTGCCTAGGAGTTCTCCATATGTACAGATTGTGAATTTCATAAGACTTTCTACCCTAAATTTTCCAGTCTTAAATTAACTCTCTTACTTTTTTTTCCATGCAATTGGAAATCCCCAGTCAGAGTCAGACTGCCCCATATTATGTTTGATTTTATGCATACTAGTTCTCTCTTTAACTCTGTTAAGTGGTCTTTTATCTGAGAAATACATTGATGAAAGCATTTGTCCCAAGTCCTGAATGTTAGAAAATATTTATCTGTCCTATTGGCCCAAGTTAGTGCAATCCAGTAGGCAAATTACTAATTTGGAAGATTTGGAAAATATTATTTGGAAAATAAATATATATTTGGAAAATAATGCCATTAGTAGCAAGATCTGGCTGAGTATCTAATAAATAAGATATTTTTATATGCATATATCGATAGCAAATATAGAGATCATTTAGCAAACGTATAACATTTTTATTCCAAGTTGAATAGAAAAAGTTGAATAATAAAGCTGTATGTTTTAAAGAGTTTTAAATACTCCTCAGTTATTATTGTAGAATGTTAGGTATTTCCCTTACATACAAAAATATTAGTTGTAAACATTTGTTGGATATAACTATTTATAGTAAAACTACAGAGCCATATCAATTTACATGAGTGACTAAAGTAGAAAAAGGGGAGTAGAATGCAAGGGGACGGCTGGGAGGGGATTTTGTCAAAGGCAAAAACCAGAAAAGTAAGATTCATCTTATTCAGATTCTTGCAACAAGAAAAGCTCTCTAAAGCTGAATATAAGAGTGTTTCATTGTGCTGTTCTTCCTTACACTTTTATAGAGAGGAATGGACAAGTTACAGGTGGAGCAATTCACAGTTGGGATTATTTTACAATCGAGGGAAGTCTAGGTCAGTTAGCTCAACAGGAAAAGTTTATCTCTGTGTCCCACAAGTTTCAGGGAGACAAACAATTTTAATCTCAGCTAATCATGCATTAGAGAAAGAATGGGAAGTTGGAAGGTCTGGTCTGAGCTTGTCTGGAAAGGTCTATGTTTGGCCTTATCATATATAAACAAGGGAACCATTTGAAAATCTTTTAGACTAAAGAGTTGACTGAGAGTTTTAGCTAAGTCGTATGGGCAAGGGTGGCTCTTTGTAGTGAGCTGTTCCTGGATCACAAAAAGGTAGAGGGATTTCTCAACCATTTCCACTGTCTGGGAAAAAAGCACTCAGGAAAATTTCACCATTTTCAACGGTGCCTGGATTCAGATGGGAAACCTCAGAAGACAGATAGGGTAAGGTGATCTGTCCCAAGGGGAGTGATTCACTCAGACCTGAACACAACATGGTACTCTGAGAGGAACAAAAATCTTTCCAGGAAAAAGAAACCTGTTAAAGACAATGTGAGTGAAATCCCTGGAAAAAGAGACAACTCAACTGGGGCTCAGGTAGCTTCAATTATAACATTTTAAAACCAAAACTGAAGGTTTAAAGTGATGCTTTATGAATATAGACAAAGTGTCTTTCAAAGCCAAGGTGAAGAATGAACCCAAGTTAACCTCAAAGCTAATGTGCAAAAATTCAGTTATTGGGTTAAGTGAAGTTAAATCCAGCCTAGAAGCATATATTACACACTGCTGCCTGAATAGGGTTTGGAATCTATAGTTTCCCTTTGTATTCTAGAAGTTTTACAGATTCATTGTGCTTTATGCTGGTAACTTATTAGGGAAGATGGGTACAGGGGAAAGATTTCAGTCCCCAAATCAGATGACTTACAGAGAACTCCTTATTCTCTTGTGGATATTCTCTATTTTTGCCTCAGGCTGCCTCAGAAGACATGACAAGACATTCAGTTAACTGTATTTTTGGATATTGTCTGTTTCTATTTTAAAATACCAACATAGCTTCTAATGAGCTATAACCCTGGATAAAGCGGAGTGATAGTTAATTGGAATCTCAGGATAATCTTGGGGAATCAGATTAACTATCCATAAGAGTTCTTCTACACCAAATCTTTTATGTTAAAGCTGCTATATTATAAGCAACTAAGCTGCTCAATTTGAACTTCATCTTCCTCCTCAGTTATAATCTTACTGAAGTGTTATTGGGTTCTGGGGGTGCTGGAGAAATGCTTTCTAGGTTCTTTCTGTCTTCAACAAAGAATTATCAAGACAAATGCAAAAGGTAGTGAGATTTTACATTTATTAAACATAGGAAAAGAAACATTTTCTGCAGAGCAAATAAAGGCCAATTAAAAGTAGGAAAAGAGGTACACTACAGGGTTAAAGTGGACCACTGTGAAAGAACCCAATGGCCAAGAGAAAAATGGCCACCATCTTTTGTATCCCCCTCCCCCCTTCTCAGGGAGTTCTGCTTGAGTTCTCTGGAGAATTGAAGACAGCATTTTCTGATTGGTCCCAGGCGAAAGACTTCTGGAACTGCTTTTCTGTGCATGTCCTGGCCCGCCCACTTGGTTGGGCAGTTTGCCATACTCTAAAGGCTCAAAGTTGGTCCAAGAAGAGAGAAAGGAAGAAATACTGAAGGGGGAAAATTTTCCATTAGTGAAGAAACAGCCATAGGAAACTAATGATATGAAGACTGGGAAATTCCTATTCATGCCTGGTTAGGGACATAAAAGACACGATCTAAAGAAATAGACAAGGGAGGTATATACATGGAAAAGGAGATGGACAGAAAATGTGAAGATGTCCTAAAACCTGGTGGAAAATTGGGTACACCGTGTCTGTCTATAATCATTCCAAAAGTGTTAAAAAAAAAAACTTCCTATAGGATACACATGTGTAAATACTGAATAGTTTCTCTAGTGTGAGAAACTGATACTGTAAATAAGGGTTAAAATGATTAAAATGAATAATTGATAATTTGAAATAGGAAAAAAGGTCCAAAGACATAGAGATGAAGGGAGGGGAAGGGTAAAGGAAAGAAGGGAAAGAAAAAATTATGAGAAAAGAAAGAAATAGAAATGATGTCTATGTAAATAGGGAAGGGTGCACAGGTAATGGGGAAAAAATAAGAACCAAGATACATTATGTAGAGGTACAAGCACCCAATGATAAATGTAAATGTATTGTATACCTAAAATGTACCAATAAAAGAATTTAAGAAAAAGTTCCTAATCATCAAAGTGTCTTTACTCTTATTTCTGTGGTTATTTCAGAAATTAACACAGCAATAGAATTTATACTTTTGTTCAGGATCAATTTTTGTGAAGAACATTTGTAAAGTGTAGTGTGTTCATGCTTTCTCATAGAATTATTCACCAAATATTCAGGATATACAGTAAAATACGACTTCCTTATCCTGAGAATGGGTAGAGACACACAACTAGTTCTGATCAATGAGTTGTGAGCAGAAGTGACTGAGTTGAAGCATTTAATTCCTGGTGCACCACACTCTAGAGATTTCTTCTCTTGCTAGAGTGACCAGCAATGTTGCTCCATTAGGCTGGAGTTTCAAAGTGAGAAAGACATGAAGCAAAAGATGCAGCTGACCTGAAATTGTGGTATGGTGAGAGGGATACATTTTTATTAATATATGGAAGTTGCAGGTGTTAGCTGTGTGATTGCTATCACAGCATAACCTAAACTATCCTGAATGATAGTCATATTTGCATCAGATGTATAATCTGATTCTTGATATACTTATTTATATATGGTGAGAGCCAAGGAAATGAAATACGTTAGGCTTTAGAATAAAAAATTCCTGATGTAACCAAGTTATAGATCCCATCCAGAAATCAGAGAGGACCTCAAATGGGACTCTCTTTAATGACTGAGACTCAATCAAACATCTGAGCCTTCACTAGAGAATTGGATGTTTTACTAAGTACAACCCGTCCTTAAAAAATAAAAATAGAGAATACTTTTGTTTGATAACTGGCAGTTATAGTAGTTTTATCCAATTTTTATAGCACAATAAAGATATATTGTGGAAATTGGGCAAAAATATCGAGGAGGCAGATGTTTAATTGTAATAATTGAATGAACAATTACACAGCAGCTCTTTGGCAGTGAAATACAGTGAAATGGACTTCTGCATTAATTATTTTCAGTGGCCAATTCTGAGTATAAAAATGTGCTAAGTGTTGAGAATCCAAATATGAGTAATGTGGACTCTCTGTCATCATGAGAACTGACAACTGAATGGCAGCAGATAAGAAATGGACAAGAAGCAGAAATATTCTAAGTGCTCTTGGGGAGCAGACCCTAAGCTGTGGCATGCTTGGGTGAGGGGTATGTTGAAAGGCAAGGGCGGTCCAGTGTTCATGGCTGCTGAGCCACTCCATTGGTACTCCGTGCCTCTTCTAATTAAGAAGAGGTGGCTGCTTGATGAAAAACTGAGTACCAGAGACTGCTTGTCAGTATGAAGTGACTAAAAGCCTAAGCATAAGCAGTCTGTTAGCTTGGTTAAAAAAAAAAAAAGTCAACGTTATGCTGAGGAAGCTAGCATTCTTGCCATCCAATCGAAAATCTAGCAGTTCTGTTTTAACCAAACTACTTCACTACTACCACACTTTGGTATATCAATTTGTGGTTTTTATTTGGCAAGCATTTGCATAAGAGAAGTGAACCAACAGTCCAAACAAAAGCAAACTAACAGCCTATGTGGGAAAATGTATACTAGCATAGATTTAAATCATAATGCAAAAAATAATCACGTGGAAACAATGGCAAGTATGTAATCAAAAACATGTTAGAAACAGAATAAAAGGAACAAAAGAACTATGGAAATGAGGGAAATATCTGAAAAACATCTCAAAGGTTATTCTTTTACACTATGGCATGCTATTCTTTGGCTATACAAAAACAAAAAAAACTTTCCCAGCGTGACAGATTTCTATACATACAACACAATTAGTGTTTTGTTGGAGCATATATACTGACTTAACACCTGGTTCATTGTCTGAGCTCTGGGATGTTTAGGACAGTAAAAAGGAGATACCCATTTGCAGTATAATTCTTCAATAAATTAAATTCTGATTTTCGGGGTGCCAAAACACTTAAAGAGGATGGTACTGGAAGAGTGCTCTTTATGGATTATGTCAAAGGTGACACCAATTCCATTCTTATCTATTGGATGGAAGCAAGATGTGCTTTTCTCAGAGTTTACACTAGGAAAAAAGAGCAATTTTATTTTAACCAGATGTGAACAAATTAAACTCAATATTTTCAAGTATTTTTAGTGCCATATGATGTCAGCTGATTTTATATTTTCTACTGAGGGACAATTTGTATTTTTAAAATTGTGAAGCCACTTTCCAAGTACGTACTTAAAATCTTATACATGATAAATTACAATAAACAAATGACAATGCTATAGGACCTGCTCTTAGCTGTTAAGCCAAAAGCCATGAAAGAAATTTAGTTTTTCACTAAGAAACGAATTGAAAGCACATGAAAACACTGGTTTCAAGGTAGGCCTCATTTCAGTGTCCATGGTACTAGTCCAAACAGGCCCAAGGCAAGGACTGCTGTGGCCATTCCAGCCCCACAGTTGCCTCCTTTCTGTGGACTCCAAAGGGACTGAATATAGTAATTACGCTAATTAAGCAAGGAACCCCAGTTTTTAAAAACTGGGACACGGTCCTTCCTTTTTATTGACATATTTTCAATGAGAAACTCAGGCGTCCTCATGGCTACTACCCAGTAGTGATGGATTCGCAGGTCTTGGGCACCGCTCTTCTCCTCAGAAGCTGGCTCGGGACGAGGCAGCTCTGAGTCTGACCTGGACTTCTCATTGTTCTTTGGGCGGCTTCAGGCAAGCAGCCATACCCTGAAACAGGAGTGTGGTCCTCAATGGCTCTGCGGAGTGAACTTCTCCAAGTCAACTCGCCTGGGAAAAAGATTTCTTTAAAACCATTGAAAGCTTTCCAAAGGGCAACAGCAAGACGGTCCTGAGCCAATGTTACCATAAATGCTTCCACTCCCCTAGACTTCATTTCGGAAATAAGAAAGGAAAGAGGCAGTCATCACTGCGGGCGCAGCTGACGCCTCACTCTGAGGCTAACCTGCTGCCCCCAAGGAAAGTACTTTCTCCTGTAGGGAGGCGGGCACATTAAAACGTTGTTTAATTAAAAAGCAACACATTATTTCCGACCGAAATCCCCACCACCACCCACACTTGCGTAGAGAACGTTTCAGGCAAAGAAGCCCCTTTCCTTGCCCCAAGCTCCTGGGCGAAGTCCTCCCGGGTAGGGGGCAAGACCGGTGCCAAGGCCAGGGCTCTTTCTGCCCGCCGCGCAGACGCTGGGGTCCCCACCCTGCCTTCCCGGGTCCTCCCGGCTACGCCGGACCTGGGCCGGTCTAAGGACCGGCGAGATGGCCGCGGCTACGCGAGGATCGGGAGAGGCGGCGAGGCACGTGGGGAGGGGTAGGGAGTGGGGAGTGGGACGCGCGGGGCCCGAAAGTAGGCGGGAGGAGCGGGAGGACCCAGTCGGGAAAAGCAGAGGCAGCGGAGGTGGATCGCGCAAGGTTAAGCCTGGAGAGCAGGTCCGCACGCGGGCGGCCGGGGGCGGGGGGAACCACGCGGGGCGGGAGGGGGCGTAGTGGGGCGCAGCGGCCCGGCCCCCGCCTCAGCTGCTCCCGCGCGGTCGCCCCGTGCGCCCCGCCCTGCGCCGGGACCCGGGAGGCGCGGCCGCCGCATTGTGACGTCGCCGCGGTGGCGCCCCCGTCCTCCAGTCCGCTCCCGCCGTCTGTCCGCGCGACTGTCTGTCTGTCCGCGTCCGCCCGACGGTGAGTGCAGGTCCCGAGCCGCGGGTTGGCGGCGGGGCTGGCGCTTTAAATTTGCGCGGCGCCAGGCGCGTTAGGACCCCAGCCCGGCCCTTTGTGCCGCCTGCCGCCGGGAAGCTGCGCCCGCGGAGGTTTGGGGTCTCTATAGTAACCGGGCGCCCCCCTTCGCCGCTGACCAGCCTGCCCAGCGCTCCCGGTTTGTGCTTTCGCTCGTCTGCGGCGCGCCGTGCCGATGCTTCTCGCTGCCGCCCGGGTCGTTTGGGAGGCAGGGGCGGGCGGTCGGCGGCCCCGCCACGCTGATGCACGGAGGGGGTGAAGTAGCAATAGCGACCGCGGTAACGGCAAATAACACGCGTGAGGAGGGACCCAGTGCTGCAGCCCGGGGAGCCCCCGTCCAGCGGCCGCACCCCCCCCCCCCCCGGCCGTCCGAATCCCCTCTGCGGGGATGCTCCACTCTCGGCCTTCTCTGTGGTGATGACTTTCGTCTGCAGGTGGTAAGTGGGGTGGACCCAATTTTGGCTTTTGTCAAATGCCATGTTTTGTTTGTATCATTTTTGCAAAAAGAAAAGAGGGAAAATTATGAGCCATTTCTGGCAGCCGTACAGTTTCCACAGGAAATACTAGCATTCTTTGAGGAACACGCTACTGCTTGCAGGGAAGAAAGTCTTTAGGAAACAAAAAGGAAACAGCATTGTTGTTCATTTTCATTGGACCGCTGGGAAGGTGGAAACGCGCTGTTTTTTCCTGTGGGAACACCGCTTTCCTTGGGAAAGTTAATTAAGGAGGTATTGCTGTCGCGCCCCTTCTTCACTGGTGGAGGCTGGGCCCACTCCTCTGGTTCTTACTGACAAGTGTCCATCAAGGAGCCACTCAGGACAGTCTCCTTCGCACTGCGTGCCGTGGAGGCCGGCCAGGGTGCCGTGTCCAAGATGAATTTTTTTTTTATTGTGGAGCAGACATCCCAGTTGAAGATAGGTTGAGATCTTCATTTCATTTGTACACATTGAAATTTTTAAAAGCAAAGAGAACAAGGTGTAGGAAAGCAATATGTTAATGTGTGCACACCTGGGAAAGAGCGTCTACTGGTTATTTCTGATGCATCTCAGGGTTAAGTTACATTCAGCATGGTAGAGTGCAGGGAGACACCTTTATAGTGTCCTTAAAACTGTTAGAAAAAGGTGGGATATTTTGATACTGACCACAGAAGTCTCTCTAGAAAAGGAGAATTAGCCAAGGATTACCCGTAATCAAATATGTATGAGTTCCAAGGTCTAGAATCAGAAAGAAAACGATGATGCTTCTCTTAAAGAGCTTTGAACATCTCAGAAATAAAATGTAAAGGTTTAAAAGAAGATATGGTTTTGAATGTAACCTTCATTGTCTCCATAGCAAGCATCCCTTGAAGTTTATGAAACAGTAGGTTTCAAATGATGATACCTTTGTTAATTTGACATTTACTGTTTATTGCGGTCTGAAAGGAAGTGAGTAAAGCAAGTGAAGTTCTCAGTCTGCCATGCTACAGCTTTGTTAATTACAAGCAGTTGTTCGGATGCAGGTGTAGAGTGGAAATACAGAGTAGAGGCCAGGAAACTTTGTGTTTTTGCTGTTTATTTGGAAGGAATTGTAGCCATATTTTACTGCTCTTAAGAAAAGGGAAACCCACATCATATTATGAGAGAAACCCTAGAGCCATTTTTCTTGCCATATTTAAGGCATTTCTTGTCGAAAGAGAAAATCTCCCAAGGAGCAGGTGCATTATTATTAAAAGCACAAGGGAGTGTCTTTTAAATGCAGAATCTAATTGAAAAGCAGCAAGAGAATCAGTGACACTCTTAGAATAAAAGCCTAGTATTTGGCAATCTTTCAGGTTACAGTTGCAAACCACATAGGACAAATATGTGTCATGGGAGAAAAATAATATCCTAGTGAAAATCAAATAGTTGCTTCTGTGAAGCATTTACTCTTATATACTTGTTTCCTTTGCCCCTTTGCTTGTAGATTCACCTGCAGGATGAGATTTGCTGAAAATGAACTTGTAGATTGTTTACTTAAATATATATTATATATCATTTTGCAGTTGGATAACTAGATTTTGTATTTTATGATTTGCATCTGAGCTCTTTTTGAAGCTTTTAAAATTAATGATCAAAATATGTGTTGAAATGGTGATTTTTTTAGTTGATATGGCTGATGGTTGGGACCTGGAAAAGTATTAGTTGACTCCTAAAGAGTTATTGCTGTATTTACTTTGTACATATTTGGAATATGAAAATATAAAATGTACTATCTCCATACAAGGAACTTAAAGGGAAGGAAATAGGACACATAAAAAATTAATGATACAAAACATGAAAGAAGATATTTTATAATTGAGGACCCAAAACACTAAATAGTAATTGAAAAGGAATTTGGAGGAGAAGGTTACCATATAAACTTAAATGTTTTATCAGCTATGCATTGATCAGTTATCAAATCACCCAAAAATTTAGTATCTTTAAAAAACTACCATGGTTTGTGATTCTTTTGGTCATTTTGGTGAGTTCAACAAGGCGGTTCATCTAATCCTGGCACAGGTGACTGGCACATGTGTCTATCTCCTCTTCTCCAGCAAACTGGCCTGGGATTTTTACATGGCAGCCAGTAGTGTCCGAAGAGTAGCGAAAGAACTGCTGTCATTTTAAGAGCAACTTTTAAGCCTCTGCTTATATCACATTAGCTATTCTCCCATAGGCAACACTGAATCATAAGGTCACCCCAGATTCATGGGGTATAGAAAGACTACTTAAGATGAGAGGGAGCTGCAAAACTTATTCTTCGTTGTTGTTGTTGTTTGTTTTATGTAGTCTGTACTTTTGCATAAACTTGTCTTATTCTGCTGGGGAATAGTGTAAATGAGACGGAGGCAGAGCTTGCTTATGGAGAGTCCAGAATTTCGGTGAAGGGATTGCCTGATAAATTGCCCCATAATCTTTATTTTGTAAACAACATGTAGAAGAGGAGTGACACCATGATAATATAATTTCAGCAGTATCCTTTGCATAGTGGCATTAGGACAGAGACAGTAGGTCTGTGGCACAGTCTGCAGAACATGATTGGGAAGGGTGGATGGCTCGAACAAAGGTGGAAGCAGGGAAAATGTGAAGCAAGGGATCTATCTGGGAGAGCTCATATTTAAGGTTAGGTGACTGACTCCAGGTGCTGGTGAAAGCCCGGAGTGAAAAACATTCTGAGATTTAAAAAAGCTGAAGTGACTGAAAGAATGATTGCACTGTTCTGAGAAATAGAGAAGTCAATAAGTGATTTATTTGGGGGGAGGAAAATCCAGTTCCAGAAAGGTTGATTAAAAGAGATAAATTGAAGGTGAAAATACTTTATAAGCTGCAGAGTATGCAATGAATGTTAGCTATTGTTTAGTGTTTAAATTGCAGAAGACTATTGTGTTCAGTTAAGTTTCCTTAGTTGTAAAGCAACAGAATACAAAATCCAAGATTGGGGATACTTACATGTCAAAGGGAAGTCAGCAAAACCACTCTTAGGATACACACCTGAAAGTCTACCTTGGAGTGCTGTGCCCCTGGACACAGCTTAGCAGGCAAGAGATTTCCTGCCAGGAATTTAGCTCAGTGCTTCTGCTGCCTGTCTCGAAAACATAAGGTCCCAAGTTCAATCCCTGGTATCCCAAAAAAAAAAAAAAAAAAAAAAAAAGAAGAGAGGAGATTTCCTTTGGCTTAGTTGAATGACTTGTACATTACTGGGCTAGAAGCATTGACTGGTAGCTCTGCTACAGGGGCATACAATGGGGAGTTGGTAAGTACTTCCTCAAAGGACACTGGAGCTGTCTCAAGGACTTTGGAGCACTGCTGTTGGAAGAAGGACACTGGAGCTGTGCGTGGTGACTCATGGCTATAATCCCAGCCCTCTGGGAGGCTGAGGCAGGAGGATGACAAGTTTGAGCCCAGCCTGGGCAAATTGAGAGACATTGTCTCAAAATAAAATGTAAAAAATGCTTGGGGATTCAGCTCAGTGTGAAAGGCCTGGGTTCAGTCCTCAGTAACACACACACACACACACACACACACACACACAGGGACACACAAAGATATTGGAGCGCTGCTATCTGCTATCAGAAGTGCGATGGACACAGGGTGGCAAAACTAAAAAAATACCACAATACCACAGACAGACACTTGAAATTTGTTTGGGCCTGGCCACGTGGAAATAGGGCTGGAGGCAACAACATTGAGATGTAGGATCTTTAATAACAGTTAAACACATGCAAGTAGTGGAATTTTTCTCTTGGAAAGCAAAGCAAAGCAAAGCTGGCCTGGTGCAATTCCTTATCCAGTCTCTTCCATAAATGTTAGTGGACATTTTACTACAGGGGAGAGTAATTCTAAACACATTCTGTTCTGTCTGTTATGTAAGGCTCCTTTGAGCTGCTGCTTCATCAGCCTCATTTTATAGATAGCCAAGCTGGAACTCAGGTGGTGTCCCTACTGCCAAGTGCAGCTGTTGGGCCAGATAGAAACACCTGGCCTCTTTGACTCTGCACAATTATTCTGGACAGTGTACACAGCTGCTCTTTACAGAAGGGCCTGGGATGGACCAGCTTAAACCCAAGCACACACTTGTATAGATTTTATTGCACAGGCCTAAGAACCCTGAAGATACTCAATAAATGTTAATTGAATAAGTGAATGTGCCATTATCTAGTGCAGTAACATTTTCTCAAACAGTCTGGCCTGGCTTTTTATTATTGAGGGCTGAGTTTGAGTTTGCTATAAAATCCCTAAGTGACTTTTTTAGATTTAAATGTTTTAAGGTACTCTTGTCATAGTAATGTAGATTTTTTAAATCTACCATTTATTTTAAAAAAACTTATTTTTAGTTTTTGAAACATAGCTGTCTTGATTCCTTCCTTTTTCAGGATTATTAGTTGCCAGTGACAGAAATCCAGTTTGTACTTACTAAGTAGGAAGGGGCAAATATAGGTTCCTATAAAGGAAATGTTCAGGGAGGAGCCAGTACTGACTCCACGGTGGCAAGTGAATATCATCAGTTTAGGCTTAAGCCCTGGAGGAAAAGGAGAAAATTTAGGATTAACTCTAATCACCTGCACAGGCCTCATGCAATGCCTACGACCAAAATTTGGAGCATACCCCTTAGCTCATGATTGATCACGTACCCAGTCCTGGGGTCTTCTGGAAATGAGGAGCATGGCACTGCCCTCCCAGAGTGCTCTGGGTTAGATACAATCAGATCATGTAACTGTCTGATAAGAATCATTTGAAACATTGTCATAGTCCTGAGGGGAAATCTAAGCTGCTGACCATTAATCCCAAAGTTCTCTGTGATGTAGGCTCTGCCTTTTTCTAAGGATATAGGAGATGGGTGCGAAGGATAAGTTCATCAAATGCTACCTCTAGCTGCCCACATCATCACTGTGTTGGCTGACCTGACAACTTTAAAGTACAAGTACTCTATTTTCTCCCATCTTCATGACTTGCATGTGTTACTGTGTCAGTGAGATAGTTTCTTTTTTCTTGATCCATTGAATATCTGTTATCCTTACAGAGTCAACTGCAGTGTGGCACTTTGAAGGAGCCTTTGCTGATCACCCCTCTTACCCATGCCCTGCATCACCCTGTGTTATTTGATATACATGTGTCTTGGATATACATGTCTCTCCCCCTCTCCAGACAAATGGCCAAAAAATAAACCTATACTTTCTTTCTTTGCATATTCTTATGCTTTATAGTATTTTTTACACTATGTATGCTCAATAATGTTTAAATGAATGAAAAACGTGTGTTGAGTTCTTCATTTTGAAGTTTTCCACGTGAATTTCTTTCAAGTTTATTTTGTTTCCTTTCACTTGAGTCACATATTTTCATCTCTGAATATTGGGTACGAATACAGGTTCTTTTTGAAATTTTTACTAGACACTTTTTCAACAGCTTTCTCGATTGTTTTTATTATTTTTTTTAACTTGGTCACTAATAACTGCCTCAAGAATGAGACTGAAAATATCAATGGGACAAATTAAGTCTAGGCTAAAATCTTTGGTTTGGAGACCAGATGAGGAATCTCTTTTCTTCCTGCCATCAAAGAGGATGTTTAATAGTTAATATTAATGAGGTGCTCTGTGTTGGATGCCTATTAGGTTCCTTACAATTACTTTCTTACTCAATTCTTCACAACAGCCCTTGAAAGGTGGTGTCATCCATCATTTTTTTTTTCACATATGAGGAGACAAAGGTTTAGAGAGTTAAGGTGCCTTGCTTGACATTAATTCCCTTTTCCTGAAGATTGCCAACCTTCCAGAAACTCATCTGGGTGGCTGTGAAGTAGAATCAAGCTTTTATTGGGCTCTCCAAGGTCATGTTGGATGTTTTTTGTTGTTGATGTCAAAGATGAAGTGACCCAACCTTAAAGTAAAACACTCTTAATAGCCTCCCTTGAGCATCAATTATATAGAAAAAGATGATGAAAAAGATGTAAAGAGGTAAGGACTCCAGCACTACATTTGAAATTAAGACGCATTTCTGCCTTAGAAACTCCAGTCATATTCTTGTGATCCTGCTACTTCTAGGTAATAAGACCCAGTTATAGGAGGTTGTATGACTGAGTATAAAATGCAAGCTCTTTTCCAGGCACAGAAAACGCTTGGTTTTGAGGGTCATTCAGAGTTATTCCATAAATATATGAAATGGGTATCAAATACCTTGGAAGCCACAGAATCTTAATGCTCCTTGACCTGTTTTTCACTCTGAGAGTCTTGAGGTTCTCATGAAAGGTATGGATTCTTTCCTTGGAGAAAAAGGATGTACATATATACAATATCCCTACCGCTTTCTATTTCATTTCAGGGGTTTCAGGGATCTTTTGAATCCCATCTTTGGATTTCCTAGGACTCCATGGAGTCTAGATTTAAAAAACCTATGTAAAAGCTATAATCCAGAAGAAAGATAACAGCCATTGTGTGTTTACCATGTATCACATGTAACCAGTTATTGAGCAATTTCCACTTGCCAGCCTTTTTTGAAAAGTATGTTATCATTAACCAGTCCTAAAAGATGCACCATGACCCTGTGTTAAGCTATAGGGAACATTAAGAGAAGGAACTTGAACTCTTCCAGCTGAAAAATGACAAAAATGGAATTAAATGCAAAATCCATACCTGTATCACTATCACATTTTCACCTTACCTTCAGGGTTTTTTTTGTTTTAGTTTTGGTACCAGGCTTCGAACTCAGGACCTTGCACTTGTGAGGCAGGCAGTAGAACCACTCAGCTAAATCCCCAGCCCAGACTTCATGTTTATCCATCCTACCAAGTAAGGCATCAGACCTGCACCAGGGAACTTTGGAGTCTATGTTAGTTCTGGTCTTCAGCCTTCACATCTCTTTCAAAATTAGCCTCAGTATTCATCTGCCTCAAGAGCCTCTTGGAATGTGTTCAGAAAAGGGGCAGTCAGCATTCCAGAGCTAGGAAGGTGTTGGCTCACTGTCCTTCACTTGTGAAGAGTTTTTCACATGCAGAGCAGGTTTTATCAGACAGTCAACACTATTGGTATGATCATCTCCAGGTAGGTCCCTACTACATTTCTGGGTGTCGTTTTCACACTTGAAAATTTTAACTTAGTAGATACTCAACAACAACAAAATGACTGCAAATTCTCTGTGTGCCTCCTTTCATGGATATTTGTTGATGCCTGTTTTATGCTGACCTCTGTATGCTAAGCTACAGTCACAGAAGTGAGCAGACAGATGTGGAGCCTGAGCTTGTGTACATACATCTAGCTTATTTCTCATCAGAAAGGAGGCTCCTCATAAATAATATAAAGGAAGTGTGGTAAGTTTTGTGAAAAAGAAAGTATAAAGAATTTATTTTACTCAAGTTTCTCAGTTCTTTGTAGCTACAGAACTCTAGTCACAAAGCATTGTCTACTTCTCTAGGTGTTTTTTCCCCCAGGATATTTAGAGCGCTTCTTGTTTCTGGAGATTTAGTTGACAGAAGCAGAGGGACACAGGAGCAGACCAGTTAATCTTGGCCTTCCCTTGAGAAGGCAAGAGTGACCAGAAGAGTTAACCACAGATGGGTAAAGCTAGGGGTAGTTAGTTGGTCTGGTCCGCGGTAGGGCATTGCTCACTCTAAGCCACAAGCTGCTTCTAATTTACTCAAGATGTTATTATCATGGGCTTTATGTTCTGGGTTCTCTTTGCTGCAAATGAAATCTGGCAGACAAACTGTACTCAGAGAGCAAATACACCACCAGTCTCTGCCCCTCCTTGCAGCCCCCGATGGGTTCCCCTGTGTATTCTGTTCCTCATTCCACAGCTACTTTTCTTTTCTTTTTTTTTTTTTTTTGGGTACCGGGGATCAAACTTGGGACCTTGTGCTTGAGAGGCAGGCGCTGGAACCAATGAGCGAAATCCCTGGCCCTTCCACAGCTACTTTTCCCCACCAGCCCACTTGCCCTGGGGCAGCCTCCATGCATACCTTCCCTATTTTTCTCCCCAAGTGTTATCTTATAGACTGTTTAGGTCCAACACTGATGGAAGTGTAACAGACTCCATGCATGCAAACCACTTAGGTAATGTCACATTTTCTAGTAAGCACATTATAAGTAAAAGAAAACAGGTGCCATTAATTTTACTATCTTTTACTTAACCCAATTTAGCTAAAATATTAGCATTTCCACATACAATCAATATAAAAAATTATTAATGAGATACTTTGCATTCTTTTTTTTTTTAATTTGGTGTGTATTTCATACTCAGATTAGACTAGCCAGATTGCCAGTGCTCATCAGCCACTTGTGATGAGTGGGTTCTTAGGTGACTGCAGGCCTGGACTCTCAGTTGCCAGGCTGACTCAAGGACCACCACCTCTGTCTTCCTCAACGGCTAGCTCAAACCTGTGCTGTTGCCCTCACAGGAGAAAGACAGTGTCTGCTCTTCAGCCTGGACTTGAGAACAGGGACTGCATTCTATCCCTGTTGACAAGGGTTGGCACTCAGTGCACGGTGAATGCATGAATGAATGGAAGAAGATTATTTGTAGCTACAGGAGTTGAAGGGCTTGGTTTGGGAGGCTTACCTCTCCAGCCTCTGCTTGCTACTCTCCTGGCTTAGAGCCTCCCATTTCAAACTCAGCTCTGTCCAGAGTCACAGAACTTCGTTTGAGTCAGACTGAATAGACAGACTGTAGTCACAGGCCTAGGCCACTATCCTGGGATTGTACTGAACATATGCACATTTTGTTTAGCTTTTGGTTTCACCTTTTTAATATCAAATACTAGGGGAACTTGTAAGCAGTCTAGAATTTTAAATAGTAATATAGTGGACCCTCGAGTTATGATCAGCCTGACATATGAACAACTTGGATTACAACCAGAATTTTAGTTTTAACTTATGGCAAAAGTCTTGAGTTAAGACCTGAATGCTGGTCACTTGTATTTCTAGATGGTCTCAGATACAGATTTAACCCTTCAAGAGTTCTGGAAGGAACATGACGACACCCTTTCCCATGTGGGGTTCATTGAGAAATTCTGGGCTGATGTCTCTCGAAGGACACATATCTGCCTATACACAGGAGAGAGACTGTGAAGGCTGTGTAGAGGAGCCTGAGCCTTCAATTGACCAACTTGAGTTGCATCCAGCCCTCATGAATGAATTGAGTCCATAAATCAAGGGTGCACTGTATTCTTATTTAAAGGGATGAGGAAGCAAAACACATCTAACAATCTCATTCAGTGAACAAGCCCTCCCACTGAGATTGCAAAATGGCCATCTAACATTTACAACACTATACAAAGCAAGAACAGACTATATCAGGGAGCTGTTGGCATTGTCATTATGAGCATCCTACACGTATCCAGTCCTCTTCATTATGAGCATTCTACATGTTTCCAGTCCTCTTATAGCCATCACTTCTCCTCTGAGAGAACAGGGGATTTATATCCCTAGTAAATTTATCCATATGGTATTTAAATTTTGCAAGTGCTTCTTGAAAACTTATGGGCATGTTTTTGCTTATCTGGTTTACCCTCAGTGATAAATGTCACTTAAAATAATTCATACAAGTTTAAAAGTTGGTACTTCCATAAAACTCTAATAATCACATATTTATACATCTAAAGTTTGAAAATGGGAGAAATTACTAGCATTTGACCTGTTAAGTCATACAAACATTTTTAAAAGGGAAAAGGGTATGGTTAGCTCAGGCCCACTTGAAGAATGCATGGAAATAGAAGGTAGAATTAGGCCTGACCTCAGTTTTACCATTGATTACCAATGTCAACCTGGAGAGCTCATTGACCTGCTTGGATTTTTGTTTCTGAATGCATACAGGAAAAGTAAATCCTGCTGTCACATGCTATGTATGAGGAGGATGAATGAAATTAGAAAATGTTTTGAACAATTCCTTAAAAAACTATCTGGAACAGTTTGAGGGTGAGGGAGCTTGCCAGTGTTTTTGTAAAGTAAATTCTCAAGAGAAAAATCATAGCATATATTATATAGTAGATAACTAAACATTAGCCATGTTTAAGTTATTTGATGATCTTGTCTTTAGTGAGGCAAAGATGGTTCAAGATAGACAAAGCTTTGCATCTGTTCACTTCAGTTTTGGAAATGCTTTCATTTGTGCCTCAAAAAAAAGTTCGTTTCTCTGCAACTAAAATATTCTTCAAACATGATGGCTCTGGTGTGCTGTGCTGGTGTAATTGAAAACCTTTAAAAAGGCTGAGAGCTACTTTTGAATTGGCTCAGTGAACTTGGACTGGATCTGTCAAAGTGGTGAAAGGTTTAAAGGAATTTTCATAAATGAGGTCTCCAAGCTGTGTTTTAGCCATAGAATTCCAATGAACTCCAAGGCCCATGAACTCAGAAATTGCGCCTCTGAGAAGAGCAGTCATATCAAGATGGAAATAAATGATTCACTTTCATTCCCTGAGTTCTGCAGATGTAAGCACACTTAGCTGATGATAATCATAATTTAGCAGTACTGTTGTGCACTAAAAATGCAACTGAAAAGTCTAACCTTTAATTATGTTGAGTACTCACAGATTAACATGGTTACAAATCTTAGGCCCTGGATGCAGTACAGTGTTTACTCCTGTTGCTAGGAAATACAGCAGAGCTCTTCAAAAGTTACAGTTTGACTTGGTGAGGAGAAGGATATAAGCTTCTCCCAATAAAAGACTTGATCATTGCTTCTCTCTTTCATAAAGTATATAAGTGTACTTTATGCAGCAGAAATTCTGTGCACACTAAACTTCTGTCTGCAGTGGGGTTACAAGTGTGTGCACCCATGTAAACACCCAGAGGATATTTGATTTTACCTACAGGTCCTGCATGAAGTAAGCATCAAGAAGTATTTGGGGTTTTAGTGAAATGAATTTTTTCATCTTTAGAATTATCATGAAAATAGATAGCTCTTTGAAATCTAATTATCATGAAGCTAATTGTTGGTTTTGTTTTCTTACCCTCAGTGGGAAACCGTCAAATTAGTACAGAAATTTGATCCAGGTTGACAGTTTTCCAAAATCATTAAAACCTCCATGTGGGAAACCAGCTCAGCTCTTCTTTTCTTTCTTTCTACCCCTTTTGGCAAATCTGCCTATCTGATGCATTGTACAATAGTTTTTTAAAAATGCAAAGCTGATGCTTGCATTGCATGAAAGGGAGGAGCTATGCCCACTCACTTCCCCTGTCCCTGAGAAAAAATGAAAGATTTCTGTGTGCCATTTCAGTCAGGATCAGGCATGAAAAAGTGTCCTCCCCCTGCTCAAAAGCAGAACTAATAAAAAACCCACAGGGAAAATGTCGTATTTGATCTTTTTTAGGCAAGTCATTATACAAAGCGGCTGGTATTTCAAAGCAGAGGTCCTTATTCTTAAGAGATGAAAAACTAGCAGAATACTTGATTAGCTCGAGAAATAGGATGACTTGTGCTTGTTACAAGATCATATCCTACATCAAAGCTCAGAATAAGCAAGATAGAATTAGGGAAAGGTGTGCTAGGGCCCAGATCATGACTCATTCCTGCATGTGTACCTATGGCCTGCCTTAAAATTAACCCACCTTCATGTACTTTCTGGACAGTATTGACTCATTCCTTATAGAAAGTCAGTTTTTATTTGGTAAGAATTGTTTTCTCAGTCTGTGCAAGCAACTAGCACAGGGTCTAGCAGGTACTATATGATAAATATATTTTAGCTGAATGCATAAAGTTTTGCAAAGTAAATGTGTTCATAATCTAAGACCTAGGGCTTACTCCATTACAGCTGAAGATAGAGACTTATCTTTACAAAAGATAGCACATTACTTAAGTTATTTACACTCAGAGCATCTGAGTCAAGGTACTATCAAATAAGTAGGCAGAATGTCACCTTACAGAAGACTTCACTGCTCAGCCAGTGGTTGGAACACATGATGGAATGGTAAGAGGTTTAGGATCAGGTTTTATAGAACTTTAGGTGCTAGGGGAAAATTTTGAGCTTTGATGGAAAAGTATCATAATAAAAACTGTTTCACAGATTACAGACTTCTTGAGGGCATTACTGTCACTCACTTTCAGTATCTCCTAAAACACCCAATAGCACATGAAGGGCATGGGAAAAGGTGAACAGGAGGTAGAAGAACCTCAGAATAAAACCTAGCTCCGCTGCTTGTGTGTGTGATTTGGGGAGGCTTATTAAGCTTTTCAACATTTTCATATGGTTTCTTTTCTTTTTATTAATAAACCCTTGTTCACCTCATTAATTCAAGGTAAGTTTCAGAGCTTGGGATCAATTAGGAGTAGTGGACATTGGCTTCACTGCCTTTCTCCACCTGCTCTGAGCACTGAGATGCCTGCTGAGCCTGTAGGAGGAATTGGCTGGCTCCTTTGGTGCCTCACTTCTTCAGGTTGGGTTTTGGCCAACAGAAGGCAATGGCAGGAGATTAGCAGATAAGTGAGGAAAGAGAGATTGGGTTTCCCTATGCTGTGGTCCCCAGCTGTTGGCAACAGCCTTCTTTCAAAGGTTGCTCTCTGGGTTTTGGTAACTATGCCCTCCTTCAGACCCCAGGCTGACCGCTGCCCACTGAGGTCTTACTAACTCAGAGTGCTACACTGTCTCTTGTGCTTTCTCCAAACTCTGCTGCACATATAAACGGTCTTCTTATTAAACTACCCTCAAATTGCATTTGAGTGTGTTATTTGTTTCCTGTCACGAACCTGACACAGGTAATTACCTATCTCAGAAGTCCATTATGAGAATGACATGATTTAGGTAGAATTTAGTACATTGATTGGCTCATAATGTGCATTCAACAAAGGTAAGTACAGTCCTGTGTCTCAGATGGAGACACATACTAAGAAATGTGTTTTAGTTCATTGAATCCTTGTGTGAATGTTGCAGAGTGAACTTACACAAATTGAGATGGCCAGATAGGCAATGTAATATTGTGGGACCCTGTTATGTACATAGTCAAGCACTGACTGAAATATTTGTGGCACATGACTGCATTATCATTCAGTTTTTTGTGTGTTTGTTATGGTGCTAGAGATCAAACCCAGGGCCCCACACATGCTAAGCAAGTGCTCTACTACTGAGCTATAGCCCAAGTCCAGCTTTTTAAAAGCATATTATTGGGTTTGTAATATTGTTACATTATTTTAAAAATTGAAATGTGGATGGAAAACAATTTTTATTATCTTACAAATGTTAGAAATGGGAAGTGTGAAACAGAAAGGTCAAAGGCTAAGATCACACAGAGCTCCAGTGGCCAAAATAAAAAGTGAAATAAGGGTTTTTAACGTTTGTTCATAGTACAAGATACACAGTCACAGAATGTCCAGAAAAGAAAGTTGTAACTTTAAAGTATTTAATAAATTAAAACATAACCCACTTGGGATCACTGGGTATCTCTAAACTAATAAACTCTTATTTGTGTCCACTAAATAATCATGGGGTTGAATCATAGACAATTCAGCATCCTTGACTTAATTACTGTGCTCTTCTGTCTTCTTGGTAATTTCAAGACAGGTGATCCTTAGGGCTGAATTTCTTACAGGCTCCCTGGGTATATCTGTTTATTCACAATTAATATTGAGTAAGAAACCAGCATTTTAATGTTTATGTAGTAGATTTTCTACTAATACACATTCTGCCTTTTAAGAGTCCTCATTCTTGAGCCACATAAAAGAGGTCATTCTGTGATGACATCATCTCACCCATAACTCACAGAACACTAGCACAAGACACAACATTAAAATGTTTATCAAGAATAAAAAAGCAAATTTCCTAAAGTAGTGACCAGTTTAAAAAGCAAAATATACTACCAGTTCTTTCCATTTGACATAAATTTAATCATTGAAATTTCAGACCACATGGATATATCTTTCAGTGTCAAGTATTCTCTAACAATCTAGAAAAAAGAAAGGAAATTTCAGAAATGTTACTTTTCCCCCCCTTTTTACAACTAAGTTGAGTCAAGGGAGAAATAACAATGTGAAAGGTCTTTTGGTGTTAGTCCAAATACGGATTTATAGATTGTCCTTTCTGAGCAAGAAGATGAGCAGACAAAAACAAATATTCTATTGCCAGAAGAGATGAATTACTGTCATCTAAACATGTGTATCTTGTCATCTAAACATTTGTATCTTGGTTTTTCTTTCAGTATCATTTTCTTTATGATCAATCCCAAACAAGATTCCTTCATTTTGTCTTTGTAAAGGATATGTTTTCATTATTGGGCATAGAACAGATATCAACTAACTATATTTTTTTTAGTTTCCTTTCCTTTTTTTCCCATTTTTTTCCTTGTCTTTGAATTATCCTTTCTTGAAGATCTATCACATTAAAAGGTTATAATCATCTCCCAATTGATCCTAGTGAAGTCACCTACTATGTCCAATCCTCTGTAGTACTTCAGTTTAGATTTCTTCTCTTATTTTTTTGCCTTGAATGAAATACAGCCACATTTTCAATGAGAATTGATGCACACATAGTAATTATTAGTCTAATGATGGCACTGTTTTCACATCAGTTGTGTTGACATGAGTACCAGTAGTATAGGAAGAAAATGAAGTTCTTAGTGGATCATACTGAAGCCATAACATTGTACACAAGAACCTTCCATGGCTGCTTGCCAAACAGTAGTCATAGGTTCTTAAAAGTAATTGATGTTGTTTGAAGAGGAAAGACCTATTCCTTGATGCAGTCATTTTGTAACCATGCTTTGGTACCTTTCCTTGTGTGGATACAATCTTTTCCTTCTAAGAACTTTCCATCTTGCACAGAGGAAAAGTGTGAATCAATATTAGGGATCAAGTGCTATAGTGTTAAGGGAGGGAACAGTGAAGTCTCCTTAGAATAGAGATGAAGATGGTCAGATTATCAAAGGCTTCCCAGAAAAAGTGACATTTGATTTAGAGTTAAGGGCCAAGTGAGTATTCATCAGGCAGGAAATTTAGGGGATGATATTGGAGTCTGACAGAACTTTGGAAATTGTATTTTGTTTGATGAGACTTCACAATAAGATGTATGGTGTGGACTGGCAGAAGATAAAGTTAAAAGAATGATTGGAGCCAAAAATTGGTCCATTTCCCACTGTGGAAGAGGGGAGTTTATATATCTTTTTCAGTGAATGATATTAATGAGTAATCCTACAAAGATGTGTGTCATCCATTCTCAAGGCTTAGCCTATCATTTCTGTGGTGGTTTCCAATTTTTATCTCTAGTTCTGATAGACATTCTTTTTGTCTTCTGGCAACGTGCATTTTTTTTTGGAACTGGGGATCGAACTCGGGTCCTTGTGCTTATGAGGCAGGCAGTGGAACAGCTGAGCTAAATCCCTGGCCCTGCATTTTGATATTTTATCAGCTTTCACAAAGTCTACACCCTCAAAGTAAATACATCACTTTTCCTTCAAAAACCTGACTCTGTCCCAATTTCCTCATGTAGTGAATGGCCCCAGCCTTCAAGGAAATTATCCATAACACTCCCTTCTCTTGGGCTTTCCCCTCCCCAATATCTCCTAACATCCAAAGGCTCAGTAAGTCTTGCCTTATTTATTTTTAAAACTCTCAACATTATCATCTCTTTTCTATACTTCCCTCCATTTCTAATGTCTTTATTTAGGTTGCATTCCTTTCCCTTTTTGGTTACTGTATCAACATTTTAATTTAATTCAATTCTTTCTGATCTGTTCCTGTACCATTTCTAAAGTTGATTTCATCAATGATTTTTCTGGCACATCTTTAATAAGTCCTCATAGGCTTTAGAATGAATCTAGAACCTTATGACATAACAAACCCTTACGATTTTAGCCCTGCTCACCTGTACAGCTTCATGGGACCCATGCCCAATATTTTACCCTTCCACCGCTTATCAAATAACTTGAAACTCCTTGAAATTTCCAGCATCTGTTAGTCTCTTGTGTATTTTCCTCTTCTGGTTCCCAGCTTTTTTGCCCTGTTAACTCATTTCTCCTGACTGCTTCCTCCATCCAGTTTGTTTGCTGATAATTATTTACTGTTCTCCATATCCACTGGACCACAGTGTCTCATTTGTGTCTGCTGCATGCTTCCCCATGCTTAGCTTTAGGTCAGGGTGGTAGCTATGGCAAAAATAATAGTATTTACTAAGCACTTATTATAGACCAGACAAGGTACTAATTTATTTACATAAAGTATGTCCTTTAAAGGGGGAAAAATCGAAGTATATTTTTATAAGGTAATATGACAAAAATATTTGAGAATTGGACATGATATGCATTTTAAGGAGTCCAGTCAGGACAGTATTTCATCAAAAAAGTGAGAATTTTAAAGAGGTCTATAGTAGGGTAAAAGCAATAAAAATGAAATGCAAAGAATTATTATAGTTATTATCTTTTATTTATATATTAATTGGTACATTTTAGGTATACAATACATTTACATTTATCATTGGGTGTTTGTACCTGAACATGATGTATCTTAGTTCTTATTTTTTTCCCCATTACCTATGCGCCCTTCATCCCCACCACCCTTCCCTATTTACATAGACTTTGTTTCCATTTTTTTTTTCTTTGTCATAATTTTTCCTTTCCCTTCTTCCCTTTCCCCTTCCCCTCCCGCCACCCCTCCACCTTTGGACCTTTTCCTATTTCATATTATCAGTTATTCGTTTTAATCATTTTCATCCTTATTTACACTTTCAGTTTCTCACACTGGAGATACTATTCGGTATTTACACATGTGTGTCCTATTTATTTCACTTAAGAGTGTGGCCTCAGTATGCATCCATTTAGCTATAAATGACTCTAGTTTCTCGTTCTTTATGGCTGAGTAGTACTCCATTTTATAAAAAAATCACATCTTCTTTATCCAGTTTCCAGTTGATGGGCACTTGGGCTGTTTCCAAACCTTAGCTATTACAAATTGTGCCGCTATAAACATAGGTGCACATATATCACTGTGGTATGATTCTTTTAATTCTTTGGGGAAGATACCCAGTAGGGGAATAGCTGGGTCAAATGGGACCTCTAATCCTAGTTCTTTGAGGTTTCTGCATACAGATTTCCACAGTGGTTTCACCAATCTGCACTCCCACCAACAATGGAGAAGGGTTCCTTTCTCCCCACACCCCTGCCAGCATTTGTTATTGGTTGATTTCTTGATAGCAGCCATTCTTTGTGGGGTGAGGTGGAATCTCAGTGTTGTTTTCATCTGCATCTCTTGAATGACCAGTGATGGTTGAACATTTTTTCATATATTTATTTGCTGTTTTTACTTCTTTGTCTGAGAAATGTCTGTTCATTTTGGATGCCCATTTTTGAATTGGGTCTTTGAATTTGGGGGGTCTGATTTTTTTCAATTCTTTATATATTCTAGATAGTAGACCTTTGTCTGAGGTACAGCTGCTAAAAATTTCGTCCCATATTGTAGGTTGTCTCTTAGCTCTGTTGGTAGTTTCTCTTGCAGTGCAGAAGCTTTTTAATAAGATGAAGTCCCATTTGTTGATTCTTTGTGCTAGTTCCCGTGCTACTGAAGTTTTGTTCATAAAATCTTTTCCTATGCAATGTCATTGAGAGTTCTACCTAACTTATCTTCCAGCAAGTTTACTGTTCCTGTCTTGATATTTAGCTCTTTAATCCACTAGTTTAGTGCACTGTGATAGGTATGGGTCTAGTTTTAATCTTTGGCAGGTTGAAATCCAGTTTTTCCAGCACCATTTATTGAACAGGCTATCTTTTCTCCAATGAGGGTGATTGGCTCCTTTGTCAAAGATGAGGTGGCTGAGTATGTCTGGAGTTGTTTCTGCATCGTCTAATCTATTCCACTGATCCTCAGGTCTGTTTCTTTGCCAGTACCATGCTGTTTTTATTATAGTTATTATTAATGATATTTAATGGATGGAAGGATGGATGATGGGTGAATAGAGAACTCAGCTGAGTTTCGTAGGACTTACTGAGGCACTTAATTTATAAATCTTAATAACTTTGATGCTACAAGCTTACTTAGAGGAGCAACCAAGTAAGGCAAATGTAGAAGCAGTTTATATGGCAACAGCTTGCAAGATAAAACAGGCACATCATGGGAGTAAAATGTCACCCCTTTTAAACATAGATATTTAAAATTATAAAGGAACATGTAAAGTTATTAAATTAGGTTCAAAACTAATGGTTCAAGTTAATATGTACTTTACAATTCCTCTAATAAAAAATAAAACTTCCAGTGGAATAATAATAAGCTTAGTGATTTATCACTCAGCCCAGAGTAATGATTAAAAGTGTAGGCCGTGGAGTCTGAGTGTCTGTTTTACTTTGTTCAGGCTCCTATAACAAAATACCGTAAACTGGGTAGCTTATAAAGAACAGGAATTTATTTCTTATACTTCCAGAGATTGCTAAGTTCAGATCAAAGCACTTGAAGATTCAGTGTCTGTGAGGACTCACTTTCTGGCTCCTGGGTGGGGCATCCTTGCTATGTCCTCACTTACTGGAATGGGACACAGCTGTCTCTAGAGCCCCTTTTACAAGAACATTAATTCTTCATGACCCCATCACCTCCCCATGTCCTTACTTCCTAATGTCATCACATTAGGGATTAGGTTTCAACATATGAATTTGTGGGAAGCACATGTTCAGATCATAATATTGCCCAACAGAGGACAAATGAATGATAAATCCCTGTGGTATTAACCTTGCGTTGTAGTCAGGGTTTGCAAGGGAATAGATTTAATACAGGACACATAATTTGTAGGATTATTTTATAATATTCACCCAAAAAGTCAAATGCAGAGGAGCACAAGAATCTATCCACATGCTAGAGACCTGAAGAATCCAGCCAAGGGGGTAGACCCCACAGCAGTGCCTGCACAGATCCAGCTAAAGGCCTAGAGCCCAGGGCAGTGTGTCTTGCAAGTCTGTATTGAGTATCTGCACTGGGAAGGCCCAAAGGCCAGTGATGAAGCTAGAAAGTCTATGCCGGTGGAGTGAAGGATTTGTGGCACCAGGCTTGAGGTACCTGCACTGGAGCTGGGAAGTGACGCTCAAGGCCAAGACCAGAGCTCCCCTGACCAGAAATGCAACCATTCCCAGTGACAGTGAGGACTGGAGCTCCTCTGAGGATAAGAACAGCTGGATTCAAATCAGGAATACCAGCCTCAGCAAGCTTCTCCAGGAAAATCCACAGCATATGGTCTTCCTCTCCAGTTCTCCTTTTATGCTATTGCCAACAATTCTCACGGAGTCTTGCACATTCAGAACCACACTGACTCAGGTCAGCTGGGCGTTCCAAGTTGACCGTTAGTTAACCCACCATACCTAGTAAGGCTCTTTTGTTTACATTTTTAGCTTCTTTGTCTTCCTTAGTTTCTTTGATATAGACTCAGCAGATTTGATGTCTCCTGTCAATCCCCTGTAATCCTCTGTACCTTTGCCTTGCATTATTTTTCTATCAGTGCACTTTCCCCAGTTTAACATACCCTATGTTTCTTTGCTTATTGTCCATTTCCTCTTCAAGAATGTTTGCTGAAAAATGCAGTACTTTCCTTTTTTCACTGTTGAATTCATGAAACCTGGTACAGTCCCTGCCCCATGGTATGAAACTCAGTAAATATTTGTGGAAAGCATAACTGTACAAATTTTTCCCATTTGTACAGGTGCACATTCCCTATGATGAGTGTTATCATTATGTTTGCCTAAAATGGACCAAGAAATGTTTTGCTATAAAAAAGAATAACTGTACAAATATAATTCAGGGCTTAAAGCATCCAAAATAAGTTGTGCTGCTGTATGAATGTTTTTGTAAACATTGCTAATTATAGTGTAACACTTGTTCACTGAAAACACACAAAATGGAAAATACAAAGACATATCTACAGAAAAATTGAAAATTATTTTCCAACTCTGAAACAGTGATTAGCATTTTGATGTGTTTTTTAGTGTATCTGATACCATAATTATGCATCTTCTGAGATATATTATTTATATCCTGAATCTTTTCACTCAATATTCAATCACCAGTATCTTTTTATACTTTACAAAAATTTTTATAATAACTTCTATTTAAAAATGAGATTTTTCTCCACTTTCCAGAATAACATAAATAATGAAATACAGAGAAGAAAATCCACATTGTAGGCAAACAGTCATTGGCAACACCCTTACAGTGCAGACCTTGCCGCACACCTGCCAAGTCCATAATGTTTGGATATAGGTGAGAGAGGATATAAGAACCTACACTTATCTCCTTGGACATTGAGTGAGACATAGATTTCCTCTAAATTAATTGCACTGCCATAAGAGACATTTTTAGTGTTCCCTGATTTATGTGTCAAAACTTAGAACTGTAGCCCGGCTGTGTGAAAAGGTTAGAGTGATTCTATAAGCATCCAGGTATCACCATTAAAAGGCAGGCAAGATGAAACTGGAGGAGAAACTACTCTGATGTGCCGTTTCAATTTTCTTTAACTTGCTGGCTGAGGGACCCTGCTGAAAGTGATGTGGAGAAAGAAAGAGAACAAACAGGCAGAAATTGCTCTTAAGGGGTTTGCTGGGAATCACATTAACACAAGCAATGGGAGGAACAGAGGGTAAGCAAGCAGAGGCTTCCTGAAAGAGCTAGCCAGGCTCTTACAGAAGTGTGTTACTTATTTTACACTCCCACATACTAAGACACTAAGTAGTATTTGGTAAACTGGAAGGATGAGTACTTTCTCCCTAACATATTTGGTCGAGAGAAGTGGTCACTGTGGTGAAAATAACCCATTAAGATTAGAACTAAGAATGAAATAGCTGAGCTTGTGCAAACTGTGTAGTTTGCAGAAAGATGTTAGCACAAAAAGGAGTCATAAATCAAAGATTAAGCAACATGGCACAGAAAGGCATGTGTTTCCGTAACTGTAAAATGAGCCTCACAGCAAAAGGTGAAGCTGAGCTTTTCAAATTGCTGAAATGTCACTGTTTATTTATGAGCCAAGATAAAACTCATTTTTAGATAAATGACTAAATTGAAGTACTATTATGTCTACCATTCAACTGCTGTTATGGCTAAAAAATGTGACTATAAAAATGTCACATTACTATAGAACCTATTTTTTGGTTAGATATTTTCCGAGTCTTATCTGCTTAGCTTATTGACTCCTACTAGGTTTTACTACTGGTTGCCTTGCATAGCCAATACGTGGTAGCTATTTTTTTTTTTTTAAGTTAGGAGAGTTTTATTGGAAATAAGGAGAGAAGAATAGTTCCTGGATTTCCAGGAGGGGTCCTGACTGGGGTGGCCACCAAGGCCTTTTGTCAGGGGTGATTTATAGCAAGGTTCCACCGAGGGTACAGCATGGGTCAGACTGCCATGAAGCCATAGGATCACAGGACAGCTGCTTAGCTAATGTTGAACCCATAGGGAAGTGGGTCACATAGCAAGGGCACAGGGAAAGAACAAAGACATTTGTGGAAGGGATGGGTCCAGATATGCTGGTCACTCACCTGGGCGACCAAGCCCCATCACCTGGACTCACTGGACCAGCCAGTGCAGTAATAATATGATCCCAAGTTTTCCCATAGCCAGGCACCTAGGCCTGGCTATTACGTCCTCATTTTGAGGTGTGTCTCCAGCCACCATTTTGATATCTTCATTTTTCACTGAACTTCTTGCGAGCCGAGTCCTTCTCTGACTGGACACTGATTTCTATTGAACGTAGCAGCCCATAATAATGTAAGAAGCTCCGACAGTGGGTCGAGCAAACTGGGTTTCAGTCCCGATGCTGGCATCTGTTAGTGCCATGGTCTCGCAAATCACTCAACACTGTTGGACTTCATTTTCTTTGTTGCAAATTGAGAAAAATTACTTAAGTGAGAACTTTTTCCTTTTTGTTTCATGTCAGTAGAAAGTCTGTCTGCATTTGGAGACAGAAATGAGACTGTTCATATACATTTCCGGGTCTTCCTTTGCTCTTTTTTTTTTTTTCTGGTACCGGGGATCAACTTGGGTCCCTGTGCTTGCATAGCAGGCAGCGGAACCACTGAGCTAAATCCCTGGCCCCCTTTGCTCATTCTTGAAACAGTCACTGGGTGTATCAATGGGCTGGCTGCAAACCACCGAGGCTTCGCATAGTTAACAGCTCATGGATTGTGAGACAGAAGACTCCATTAAATGCAGCAAGAAGTGTCATCAAGATGTCTGTGCTGTGACCAAAGCAGCCTCACAGTTCTCCCGAGCTCGACTCAGCTTCAGACAGCTTTCCTCTGACTAAGGTCCCTGACCTTCCTTTCTCAGAACATTCACTCTAGGAAACTTTTAGTCACGTTCCTTTCTCTTCCTGTTTGAGATGTAAATCTTCTTCCAAACACCTGCCAACTTCACAAACCACGAATATCTTTCTCAGGGACTTAAGAACCAACCCTTCCTTTAGAATGTAATCACAGGGAAGATGGAAATCCAGACCCCCAGTCTCTGTGGAAGGGAAGAGCCTGACCTCACTGAGTGACAGGCCACAAGCACAGATGGCCTAACCCTAATGTCCTTTGGTACTTGTCTGGTTGCCTTCCCCGGTGCCTGTGATTCCACCATCTTTGCTTTGGCTCAGTTGAGTTTAGTCTCTCTCCCATTCTGAAGCAGTCTTGAGTGAACTTTCTTGCCTATTTTACTTGTCTGGAACAATTTTCCTTTGACAGCTACTTGACATCTTTGAAGCCAGGTCATTGGTGACTGGAGGAAGCAAATTTTATCTGAGAGGCGATTAAGGAAGAACTTTTGAAAGGTGATCTTTGAGTTGCACTAATCAGACTGTGAAATACAGAATAATCCAAGCATCAAGTTTTCCCAGGACTGTCACAGAGGCATGGGAATGGCAGGCTTGGAAACTGCCTTGAGACAACCCGTGGACTATGAAAAAGCTGACTCTATTATTGTGAAATTTGTCTTTATCTTCTGTTCCACTTCCCAATTCTCACTTGAAGTTCTCATCTTAATTTAGCAATTATGCTCATTTAAACAAATGAATCTGCCTGTAGTCTCACCCACCCAGGAGACTGAGGCAGGAGGATAGAAAGTTCAAGGCCAGCCTGGGCAACTTAGAGAGATTTGGTCTCAAAATAAAAAGTCAAAAAGGGCTGGAGGTATAGCTCAGTCATAGGACATTTGACTACCATCCATGAGGCCTTGAGTACAATCCCAAGTAACAGAATAAAAAATCTGCAAAACTCAGTAATTAAACTTACGCTTACTGAGGAACTGCCATATGCCAGGGAAACAAATACAGGTCCCCTTGTTATACACAAAGCACGAATACTTTGTGTCCACACAATATACTTTCAGATCTGCAAAGTGGGTGTCAACAGCCTGACTTATAACCTTGGGCAAGTCACCTGGTCTCTCATGACTCAGTTTCTTCAACTGTAAAGCTATTTTCTTAGTCGTTATGAAGACTAAATAAGTTAATGCATGGAAAGCGTTTATAACAATGCCTGGCACACATTAATTGCTTAGTAATTTCGTATCACTTGAAATTTATTAAAACCATGTGTTATAGTTTAGGTCTAGAATATCCCCCAAAAGTTACCTGTGTAGAGGTGAAGGTTGGGGAAGCTGACTCAATCATACAGGGGGCTATACTCATCAGAACATTGATCCATTGATGAGTTCATAGCTAAACGTGCTGTCAGGAGGTGGGCCTGGTTGGAAGAGATGTGTCACCAGGGGTGTGCCTTTGGAGAGCATATCTGCCTTGCTACGTGGTAACTATTGTAAAAGTAGGGTACAGGCCTTTGTACCTCACACAGCCCTGAAGAATCCCAGAAACTCAAAGTAGTGCTGATCCTGTTGCTGATAGCATTAGACGAAGTGGGAATAAAGATATTTTGTTGGCAGAGATCATACCTCATTTACAGAAGAGCTGTGCGCCCTTTAAAATCCAATTTTGTATATAGTTTGAAACTACATCTTATATTCTAATTGTTCTGACATTTTCCTTCAGCACTTAAACTGTCATGGTGAATTTGGTGACCTAAAAGGATAAATATTTTCTCCATAATCTAAGTATTTGGTAGAGAGATGTGGCCACTTCAGCCACACCATCAAATTGAGCCAAGATGGAGCTTACTATCCTACGTGTCACAGGAGGAGTACTAGGTGCACAGCAGCAACAGCCCTGTAGTTTGTGTACCTTGAAGGTTATGACTTGCAATCCACTATGAGTGTTATAAATTACATTTTGGAAATTAACATGGTTAGGCCACAGAGGGCTGAATGTTTAGAGATAGATGACAGTAAGTCATCAGAAAGTGGGCAAATGGAACTTGCACCGTGGTAGTGTTGGAGGAAGTAAGTGTGGAAGACTGAGCTTGTGAAAAGGAGGGAAGTGAATTAAGTAATGAGTCAAACATCAACATGAGAGGAGGGCACAGCAGGCTTGAGTACTCCAAAGAGGCTATAAGAAGAGGCTCTCGGGGGAAATGAAATGACAAACTGGTAGTTGCTGATGCTTACATAGTACATACAAATGGTGATCAAAAGATACAGTGGATATTTAAATTAAAAAATTATTACAATAAAAGACATTGTGTGGATGATGGAATAAGTATTTAAAACAAGGAGGGAGTATTTTAAGTATTTAGAGAGGCATTAATGGCAAGATGTCTTTCACTAATGAATATTTTTAAGCATTCAGTGTATTTTTATCACATTTCACATATGCCCTGTGCAGGCTCAATTCTATGCTGTTTTAGATGTGTTAAGCATTCTTCACAATAACCCAGTGAAGTAAGTATGATTAACACTGCTATTGTACAGATTAAGAGAAAAAAAAACACAGAAAGTGTTAAAGTGAGTCAGGCTTGGTGTCACATACCTGTAATCCCAGCACTGTAGGAGGCTGAGGCAGGAAGATCGCAAGTTCCAACCAGCCTGGGCAATTTATCATAGTGAGACCCCAAGATTAAAGAAAAAAAACTTTTTGGTACCAGGGATTGAACTTAGGACCTTGTGCTTTCGAGGCAGGCTTGGTGCCACTGAGCTAAATCCCTGGCCCAAGAAATCTTTTTTAAAAAAAGCTTGGGATGCAGCTCAGTGTGAAGGCCTGGGTTTAAAAAAAGTGTTTAAGTGACTCACCCATGTCACACAGCTAACAACGAAGCCCAGCTGAGATTTGAACTTCCAATCCAAGTCCATGCTATTGATAATTATGCTCTGTTGCCTCTTTCATGCATGGGTAACAAAATAAGATGGAATGTTAAGAGGTTAGCCTTTTACTGTACAGGACAATGGACTGGCAGTTAGGTTAGTGTTCAGCATCAACACCTGAGTAATCTATTCAAGAGTGTCACAACAGAAAGGTGCTAAGTAAGAGAGACTGCACAAGTTCAGCCAGTGAACATCAGGACTGAAACAAAGAGAGGAAGTTACGGTGGATTAGAGAAACTACTTTAATAGCAAAGTGTAATCTAGGAGCTATGGCTTCATACTACAAGAAACATTTTTTTCAAAATTTTCCAAGTTCCATGCTGCAATTGAAAAGTATCTTAATGAAAAATGTGCAGATTTTGTGCAACTTTACCATAGTCCTAGATTAAATAGCATGTGAAATATTTCTTTGTCACCACAATACAAATGAATATACCACTGATTTTGGATAAGTTTAGTAATTTGTGAATTATTCCCTTCAATTTTTATCCCTTGAACAAAAGTAATATTGACTTTATAGGTATAGATTTAATGACTGCAGTTTTTAGGAAATGTTATTAAATGGCTGGAGATATTTTTAAGCCAGTGTAGATTTGGTTAGGAGATATTCTAAAATGCATTTGACAAATTGCCTTCACTTTTATTAACACAGTGGAAAGAATGGCAGGAAGATTTCTAGGCAATTTAAACACATATTTTTAAGCAGTTACCCTCTTTTCTTTTTCTTGATGTTCAAGATGCTGTATAATCTTACTCTAAAGAAAAACAAAAGCTAATGTTTTAGCATTCATCTATAGCAGAATATAATTGTGGTGAGGGAATAATTTTATTGTGAACATGGGCACTCATTCTCTCTTTTTTTTTTTCAGTGGTACCATAGATCAAACTCAGGACTTTGCACTCCCGAGGCAGGCACGGCACCACTGAGCTAAATCCCCGGCCCTATTGCGAACATTTAGAGGAAGAATTGCCAGTGACCCAAAAGATAAGACTTCTTCATGTGCTGTATCTAAGGTTTGATCCCTACAGTGTAAATAAGTCAAAGTAATCATTTGACTAGGTTAAACTATTTTTGTTTTCTGTCATCTTCCTTAACCAAACATACACATTTGTAGTTGTAGAACAAGCAGATATGCCAGCTCTTATGAAACAGTAAAAGCTGAATCAGTTGTGATGGTGCATTGGGCCTGGTCAGTATAAATTTGGAAGCACACCAACTTTGGCGGGTGGCTTCTCTGGAGTGTCATTGTACATTTCAGGTTCTTGGGAGATGGACTCTGTGCAGGAATTTTATTAGGGAGTGAAGCAAGGTCAGCAGGAAAGCAGTTGGGCTCTGATGTGGTCTCACCTGAGGCCTCAGCTAACCCACAGGGAGAGCTCTGAGGTAGGGAGAGGCCTCCAGCACTGTACTGAGTTCTAACAGTGGGGCCTGGCCTTTACAGTTCCATCCCATCCTGTCGTTGGGCACAGGCTGCTCCTGGAAACTGGCTTTCTATAGTCAAGGAACAATTCCTGTAGAAAGTGGACACTGAGGACAGTCAAGCAGCATCCTGTCCAGAAGTTGGAATAAATGCTTCAGTCTTGAAAAGGAAATGTGCGCAACACACAACAGTGTTCTCTGTAGTAAGTGGCCAAAATACTTTGCAATTTTAAGGGAGAAATGGAAATAATAAAAAATAGTATATATATTTTATTGTTGACCTTTAAATTATAGTGTTGTCTAAAAACTCCTTTTTTAAGAGAATTAAGAGAAATTTTGTTATTTAAGCCTTTTGCATAAAAAGGAAAGGAAGTAATATATCTAATTACATACTGCTTATCAAGAGACTATATATGTCTGAGCTCTGTCTTAAAACTTAACACATGCTCTATCATTTAATGTGTGCAATTTCCTTGCAGGAAAGGTACTATTGTCCCAATTCCACTGATAAGTAAACAAAATTAGAAAGGCTAAGGGACTTGTCCAAATCATACAGTTAATGGTATAGTCATGAATTTGCCCAAATCAAAGCTGGTTTTTTTGATTCTATCCTGTGCTATTCATTCTAGATCTTGGACATTAGCCAGAAATTTTCTCCTTCAGTGTATAACTTTTTGCCTCAGTTCTAACAATGTTTTCTTATCTAGCACTTTGACCTCAGAAACCTTAGAAATTTGGTATTAAACCATTTATCTCCTTGGACCCTTGTCAGAACCCTGTTGGATAAAAAAGAATATTTTTATCCCCAATTTAGCAGGACTGTAGTGCTGATGACAGTTATGTAGTACTGATGGCCCCAAGTTATGAAAAATGGGCCATTCTCTGATGGCTTCAGCCCTACACTTCTATTTTTAATAAATTAGATTGTAGGTAAAGGAAACCCTTGATGCATAGTATGGTAGGAGTCAGAAGAGAGCATAGATCTACTGATTACAAATCCCATGCTTGGTTTCCTCAATGAGATTAACATGGGAAAAAGAAAAACATGAACATATGCAAACATCATAAGTACAGAAACAGATCAACCTTTAAATGATCATGCATTATAAGTCTTTAATTTATGGTGAAGATATTCTGAAACTACTAGAAAGAAATGATTTAAGGGGCACTAGGAAAAATGTAAGCATATATGCTTTAAGTATGTAACTTAAATGAATTTTGAAATGAACCTCCTTTAAATTTACATACCTTCCTAAAGGCTTCTTATTTCATTAGAATGCCTGTGGTATGTGTCCCTTTTTCTGAGACTCTAGTTGACTGAACCCCCAAATGAATCATGTTACAAAGGATACAACACTTGCATTGCTCTGTGACAGCCCATTTCCTCTGGTGTGTTTCTGATGGCACAATTAAGGTTGACAAAGTTCTCTTGTTCCTTTGTTTATCTTAATAGGGCACTGCTTGTGTCAAATAATTTAAGAAATTTTAAGGCATTTCAGATTGTCATATTTTATCTTGTATAATTAAAAAATGCAATCAGGAGAGTTATAATATTCCATAACATATTCTTATATATAAAAAGTTCATGAAAATAACCTCAAGTATTTTATGTATTTTCTCAAGCAACTATTACTTTATTATCTTTGGTTCAGCTCAAATCTTAATTTAATGGAGGATTTTGAAAGCAGTTGGACAGAGCAGATAATTTCTGCGTGATTGATGCAGTGTCCCATATATATTTTATAAATACATTATAAGTTATTTGGGACTTTAGTATTAAAAACAGATGCCAGTATTTTTGTCTGTTGAAATAAAAAGGGGGATTTAGGTATATAGACACCAAGATTAATACAGCATTACTACACATGCTGTATGTATATTCAACTGCCGTAAGTCAGTCAATTTAAAAACACGTTGACAATTTATTTACATAAATCTAAAGGGCTATAAATTATATTATCACAATGTTATAAAGACAATTTATTTCTATTGTTCTGGGTATGAAAATGGTCACAGGATAACAGCAATACCATTGCATATTTATACATTCTTGTGGTATGACACAGACAATTTATAAAGATTTATTCATGAAAGCCAAATTAAGGCTTTCTTTGAGTTCTGTTTGACTACCTCAAATCAGAATCAAGTACTAAGATTAATATGTTGAGAATTAATATATAATGTATAATTATTTAACAGTTTCAGATTTTATTATTATCTTCAAATTCCATAGTAATGTATTTGAAGGAAGTTTTCCCTGTCATTCTAGTCAGTTGGCCCAAGTCTTTAAGGAGAATGCTCATGTCCTAAAACTTCAATAGAATCTAAACCTGAGTTTATAGCAAAAGCCACAATACTTCTACTTTAAGGACAAAGACCCCACATACACAGTCACGTGCATGCAGAAGCTGGAAGGTACTTGGGTCCCAGGAGAGGTACCTGGGTCCTTCTCAGTGGGAATGGTGGAGACGGGCACAGTGAATGAGGTGGGTCTGTGGCACTGGGGCTTGTGATTCTTGGGAATGTAGTGCAAGTTTCTCTGCATCTTCTAATTTTCAAAAGAAGACAAAAATAGAGGTGTTTTGGTGAAATTTCCTGAGTTTTAGAAAACTGGAGTGGGCCAAATAAATCCTGTATGTAGGCTACATGTGGCCCAAAGACCTCCCGTATGCATATTCCATCTAAGTCATTGAGAGACCAGAGTCCTGAGTCATCTTCCACTTTACATATAATGGATGCCAGTGTATTTTGAGTAAGAAACTATCTTAAAATCTTCAAAATAGGATCAAACCCAACTTTGGACAGGTTTAAGTTTTCTTCAAGTGTGAAAAATATCATGACTGTCCAGTTTTCTAGTTTAAGCATGTATCTATACTATTTAGCCCAAAATAGGGAGCTGTTAGAATCATGCTTCATTTTGCATGTTGTCTTTTATTATTGATTGGCCCAAATTGGATACCGAATTTCCCCTTTTCCATTTGTATCTTAGTATGAGATTTCCTGTCTTGATTAAAACCTTTATGGTCAGTTTTTATCTGATCACTTGTCTGTCTGATGTCCTTGCTATATTTTTATAACATTTTAAACAGAAAATGTAAGTGCTATTTGTGGAACACAAGCTGTTCTACTGTGAAGGGTCTCTAGTGATTTCTCAAGTTGTTTTCACATTCAGCTGATACTAACTTCTAGAACAGAAGTCTGGGAACTACGAAGGAATGTTAGACCACTGAACACAGGTTTTCTTCCTTTCCAAGTCTGTCTTTAGGGGCAGAGTGAAAAAATGAATGAGAATGGAAAATAGATGAGCATAGCTGAGCACGGGGCTAATTTTATTGATCTCAATCAGGCTCAATTCAGCTTGAAGACAATATAATAATCTATAAAAAATGGAATACTAACAAGAAGCCAAACTACTACTACTTTTTCTTAAAAGCTCAATGTGTTATAGTAATCAGGAGCTCATAAATTGCTCTTACTAGCAGTTTAGAAAAAGACACTGTGTGAAACATACTTAGAGTTGGAAACTGTAAAAAGATTCTTTTTCCCTGTTGCTCCTGAGGTATTTTTTGTATGTGTTGAGTTTCATTTTTGGTTGTGCCATGGAACACATAGGGATTTTGTGCTGCTTCTTGAACATGTGGTAGACAAGGAGGGTTCAAGATGCAATTGAGTTATTTTAAATACCAAGAAGCCAAATGTAAACAACACTTTGTAAGATTGTCTCCTCATTGTGAATGTGAAGACAGTGAGTCCTCACATTTCCCTCCTCATTATGCTGAGTTACCTGGTAAGAATTACTGAGTGGTAGATGAAAATGAGGATAGAGAGGAGCAAAAAAAATACTCCAGTTTCTTCCAACCCAAGCCTTTCTCTCTTCCCTCACCAGGAAACTTTCAGTCCCTTTCTTTCATCAGCAAGCAATACTAGAAATCTCTAGCCAAAACACCATTGAGAACTGTTAACACCTCAAAGCAAACAAAAGTAAAACGAAATATTTACAGCAGCCATGAAAATCACTTAGAAAGTCAATCTGACCTTATTAGCTCTGTCAGTGTCTGTAGTCTCCTCAATATTTACTATTACTTTGCTCTACACATATAAAAAAGCATTTCACTAACCCATTTTGTTACTTCTACTAAAAGTCCATGGAAAACTTAAAGAAATTTGTACTACCTCATCACCTGGATCTCAACAAATTTATAAGGCACCTCCTGATGGTGGGTAATACCTGTTTATTAAGCTGATTTTCAGGCTCCTTACATGCAAACTTTCATAATTAGCTTTATACCTTAGAATTTAAGCTTAAACAAGGAGTAGACATTGAATCAAGTGGTCATGGACTAAGAGGAAAGAAAAATGTTTTTTAATGAATTTCTGATGCTCGACGCCCCCCCCACCACACCTTGCTTTCTATTTCAAGAGACTGCTTTATGGTAAGAAAGGACATACTTAAACTCTCCAGTGCCAGAAACTTTTATTTTATGTCTTGGCTAGCCAGTAAAGATAATCAGCACCTTGTCTCCCCTAAAACTGACAGAGTACATTTTTAAAGTGTTGAAAGAGAAGTATACAGAGCTTACAGGTTGTACAGTTGCAATTCCCTGGCCTTGGCAAAGATTTTGAAACTTAAGTTGTTTTCAGTTGTCAGGGTAAAGCACTATGGTCAATTAAATGAATCAGCTACTTTAATCATTGGTATTTTCTAGCTAATATATAAATATCAGAGGTGCATACCCTGAAATATTTTTAAAAATCAATATTATTCTTAGCAGTGTTCAATTTTTTTCTGGTATTATGTTACTTTTACCAAAGGAACCAATTTGTTTCCCACTTTGGTGAGTCTGTCAGCTGTTATAGTGTATTAAAAAGGCAAACTTATTTAAAGGCTCGGGTTTAATCCTTTGGAAATAAACCCAATCCCAGATTTTAAGTGAATACTGCATAAATTCAAGACAAATGTGGTGAATCTTCACCTTATTTTGACTTTTATTTGGAAAACGATATGATTTTCTATACTCTTGGCCACAGTTTAGAACTGTGGCTCCTCTGATGTTTCCTCAAAAGAGCAGTGAGACCCTTTGCCTCTCAGGTTTGTAGGAAACTCCGTTGTCTTCAGGAAGGCCCCCACCATGTGAAATCCACCCCTAGCTGCAGACAAGCAGGTCTGTGCACGCCCTACCGAGGTCGCGAGTCATGCAAAAGACGCCGAATCACCCCGCTGCAGACAGGCAGCCACCTGGTTCCACACTACAAAGACGCAGAGGACACCAGACCACCAGACCAAGGTACTGAGTCCCGCTGCTCCCGGCCCAGAG
>NW_004624774.1:19788638-19816082 GCF_000247695.1 Heterocephalus glaber | reverse complement strand
AAAAGGTCCAAAGGGCTAGGGGTAGTGGGAGGCACAGGGGAAAGGAAAGAAGGGAAAGGAAAAAATGATGAGAAATGGAAAAAATGTAAATAAAGTCTTTGTAAATAGGGAAGGGTGGAATGGGGAAAAAATAAGAACCAAGATGCATTATGTAAAGGTACAGTTCCCAATGAGAAATGTAATTGTGTTTTATACCTACAATGTACCAATGAAAGAATTTAATTTAAAAAAAAGAAATCCACTCCAAACATTTCAGAAATATTAGCTACAAGAAGATATGTGGGGTTTGATTGGAGCAGCCAGAAATCAAATATACCATAACCCATCTTGAATTTAGCTTCTTCCAAAACCCTTTGTCCCCAACAAATTTGCTTCTTGATTATTTATAGAATCAGAAGTTAAAGGACAGGGGAATAAACTTAAATGCAATTTCAGCTGTTGCCCACATCTCATTAGTCAGTTGCCAGACATCAGCATTAATGTGCCCAAGTTATAGCTTTTTGCTTTGCTCCTTTCCTCCTCTTCCAGCGGTTTATCCACTGTTGCCTTAGGTCAAGGAGTAGACCCTGGAGCACAGGGATGCTCAGCTGGAGAATAAAACACGGAAACCAGCAACTGCTGAGTACACACTGGACCCAGTGCACAGGTGCTCAGGTAGTGTCCTATGGGTACAACTGCAGGTATTCAAGGGACTCCCTGTACACAGAGGTACAGCATCTTCGCACTGTGATTCATCACATTGTTGGGTATGGACTTGTGTATAAAAAAACACCACCACAGGATTATTTCAATCCACATGCAGCTACTCACAGTCTAGTATAGCTGTCTGTCACAACCGAATCCTCATGGAGTAAAGAATTTCCACCTATCGTCTCATTTAATCTTTATGACAGTTCTGGGGGACCTTTGATGATCATTACCCCTAACTTACAGATGAAGAAATAGCTTTATAAAGAGACTAAGAACCTGCCCTTTGTAACTCTTCAGGTGAATTGTGGGGAAGGACTCAACCATGACTCCAGAGCCCATGGCCTTAGGTCCTCCAGCTCTGTCTTACTCACCAGTACGTATGATGTGTTCCACTATATCAGCTTCCATTCTCTGTAGCTTGTTTTTGTGGTGTCTATGATGAGCAGGCTTTGCTCTTTTTCCAATAACAGAATGTTTGAGAAATAGTGTTCTTATTTTAGAGATGATTTATAAGGGATATCCACAGTTGACATATAAACTACCTCCATACTTCCCTTAACTAAGAAACAAAATAGAAGGTCTTTTTTCCTTCCTTTGCTCTTAAACGTGATTGCACTTATATTGGAAGAGATGCTAAGGCAGATGGCATCTTAAAATAGTTTTAGAAAATATGTTCATTCATGAGTTAAAATTATAGAACTCTTCATACCAGTAAGATTCTCCAATGACATTAAAAATATCTTAGCTGTCAAACTAAATCAGCTAGCTCTTTTCCTTACCTCTCACCTCTTAGCTGCGGTTGGCTAAATGTTTGCTTATAAAGTTGACTCTTGCTTGTGAAGTAGTTTTCTTATATTTCCCTTCCAACTCACTTTTTCCCTAAAAATACTTACTGTCTGAAATCTTTTATTCAAATAGGAACACATCACTCAGGTTGGAATACACTGTTAAAAGTTAGTAATTTGAACTGGAGACAGTTGAAATTAGTGTAAATTTTAGTTACTGAATATTTGAAACAACGGTAGTGTGGCTTTTATATGTAAACAGTTTTTTTAAAAAAGAAGTGATAAAATATTAGTAATTATATCTTGCTTTAATGGATCACTGAGAATGTTTTATAAATAAATCACCAGTGCTCTGTGCTAGATGCTCAATAGGTCACATTTCTTTTGCTTGTTTTCTCTAAGGTATGGAGGGTTGGGAAAGGCCAATTTTGCTTTAATTTCTTAGTCCTACTGAGTCTTCCAATCAGGTCATTTGTTGGGGTGTGGGGAGTCCTTTCCCTGTGGACTGTAGAATATTTAACACTATCTCTGGATTCTTCCCATTAGTTATGAATAGCAATTTCTTCCAGGTATGATAATCAAAATTATCTCCAGGCCTTGCCCAGTATCTCTTAGTAGCAAAGTCACACTAGGTTGAGAACCAGTGTTCTGTGATTCACTAGACATCAAAATATCAAGCTGAAGTATAGAACATGGCTAAGATCTAAAGCTAAGCTGAGTTCTTTTTATTTTCTGATGACTTGTCCACATGTCATCTTACCAGGCCTTCCATCACCATTTTATTCAAAAATTGCACAACTCTGACTGCTGTGCTCACCCCATAACACTGTATTTGTCCTCCCAGTTCCTTCCTCTACCTGAAATTACATACTTAATTTTTTAATGTCATCTTCCTGCACTAACGTACAGGCCTCACGAGAGCAGAATATATCTCTCTTATTCAGTTCTATAACCCCAGAGCATAGATCAATACCTGGCACATAATCTGCAGTCCACAAGTAATTGTTGACTAAATGAATAAATTATTCACAGCCACTTGCTGTAAAAAAGTAAGGAGGATATTAAAGATCACAAGTGTACCTGAAAATAAATTAAGAGAATTTTTATTGATGAGGCATAGCTTCAAGTACCATCATTCTACCTAATGGTTCTTATAATTAATTATTTCATAATTGAGATTTAAGTTTTTCCCTCATTTTATGTAATTAGTCTTACTAGAGCCTATTTTTCATGTCAAGCAAACACTGGCTTCAGAGAAGAAAAAGCTTTGAGCCATGAGGAAATGAGAGAAAGCAGAGATGATGCATGAAGGAAGATAACAGTAGGAAAATAGCAACAATTTTCATACAATCTATCACTGCAGATATATCAAAAAGCAAAGGGCTCCCGTTAGGTGGTTTCACTGGAAGGTACAGAAGGACAAGGACAAAATTCTTCAGAAGGCTAGTTTGTTTTAGAACAATTGAGTGTTTTGAAACAGCAATGCATCCATTCAGAGTTTAAAATTTATATTTTCAAAATTTTATTTTGTACTTATTTTTTCAACTCCTCATTTTTGCAAATTATAAATAGTTTAAGTACCTTCCCACTTAATCTTTTGAATTAAAGTAGTTGCCATTAATAGTAAGTCTATACTTCATCATAAAAATGGAACATACACACATGCACACACTCACACACACACACACACACACACAAATGGAACACAGAATCCTTGGCTTAGTTATAAGAGGCCTAAAAATGATTGGGCTAAAATACTATGAACTTAGTAAATAGGAAAGATACACATTTTTCCAATTGTGTTTTGGTCTTAACAAGTTATGGACATGTGTGCTGGCAAGGTGAAGAACACAGACTCTTCAGACTACGTACTGAACACCACTGAAATTTTGTGTGACAAAAACAAACAACTTGGCCATGGACAGATGAAAGAATTTACTAGTTGCATCAATGAAGGGTCTGTGGTGATTTATATTTCAAAAAATGCTAATATCAAATTTGTGGCTCTTATTTGATTGGAGTGGTATCATGTGTTTCTTAATTATAATGTCCAGTTTGCTCTTTGTTTTTTTGTACCAGGGATCGAACTCGGGACCTTGCGCTTGCGAGACAGGTGTGGTGCCACTGAGCTAAATCCCCGGCCCCAGTTTGGTCTTTTAATGAACCTAATGTTTCTTACTTTTAAACTTAGGATCAAGATAATAAGGATGCTAGATTTTTGTTTGCTTTCCTTTCCTTATAACTGCTTTTTGAGATACATGTAAAATTCTGGAGAGTCTAGAGCAGCTCTGGAATTGTAGAGTTGGCATCTGCTTATTACATATTTGTTAGGGGATACGAAGATGAACATGATCTAGCCCTGCAGTCCAGGGAACATGTCTTTAATGGTTTCCATTCTTGAGATGGTCTAGTGCAAAATAGTTTCCTGGAAGTGTTAGAGATTCAAGGAAATCATGGTTCTTTGACCTTTGAACACCCAACAGAATGCTTACACCAATTGGTTTGGCCTAGTGACATTTTTATTATTATTTAGGACTTACTTCTTGGGAATTTTTTTCAAATAAAAATGTTTTTCATTTATCTCATAAATTATTTTATGTGGCTTTTATGTTTTCTAAGTACATAATCACTTAATGAAGTTAAAAGTAGGATTCCAGTGTTAAAGATGAAGGAATAGAGCTTGTCTCAAATAGATGATGATTTTTCCAAAGCCAGAAAGTCCTTTTTTGTTTAAGTAGAAGGCAGTTCAACCAATATGTTCAATTAGATCATGTCTCTTACAAAGAATAGATTCATGGACTAATGGAGTTTTAGAGCTGTAAAACAGATGATCTAGAAATCTGAACCAGTATACATCTTTCTGCTAATCATTGAGTAATAAGACTCTTACATTCATTTCTAATGACTTATTGGAATTTGGGTAAATGAAAATAGAGTTGAAATGATCTATTTGCAGATCTTCTGACATGTCCAGTTAATAATAGTATAAAGCCAAGAAGTCAATTTAAAAACCTTTTAGGAGCAAGATAAAAGTAATAATTTTGACTCTGAGATATGGTATGGATATAATTATGGACATAATGAAAGCAGTTGTCACTGGATTGCATAGAGCTTTTTTCAATCACGTTAACTGTATTACCAAATAATTAAAATAGAATTTGAGGGAAGCTTTGCAGGAATGGTTCCCAGATGTGAGTGAGCTAATTTTTATCACTTGATTAGAGATAACCTAGTGTTTTAAGGTAACTGGAACAAAAAAACATGTACTTCAGTAGAACCTTCAGGAAGCTGGTATTTTTTGCCTTTCTTCCTTTTACCCACAAGTTATTTAAAAAGATAGACTGTGAGTTCTTTGTCATTCATAATATGTTACAGCTTTCTGGAAGGTCGATGTGAGAAATGATTCTCAGAACTTGCTGGGATAAAGTGGCCGTCATAACATCTTGACCACAAGGAACATCTGTTTACCAGCTTTGCTTTCTTTGACCGGGTGTGGGAGTTCTTTGGGAAATGATTTTTTTCTTTTGACAGGCTTCTGTGCTCAAGGCCAAATTGCAAAGATAACAGTATAGTGTGTTCATCTTTGTGTTTGTGTATGTGAATGTGTGTGTGTTTGTGTGTTTAAGTGTTCTAAACCATAAGCATAGTCATATAAGAATGTGTTCTGTTACTTCAGGTAATTTGAAAGTCATTGACATTTCCACATATGTGTAGATATGATTTTTCTTTTTGTCCCTTTTTAGTCAATTTCCAATTTCTAGAAATCTTTATATTTTTAATATAATGGATTTGACATGGCATCTTTGAAGAATGAGCACCTTATTCAAACAGTTCTGCCTGTGTCTTATTTATGGAGTATTGTGAAATGAAGAATATCTTATGTGTTTTCATCTCAAATAGAATTGTGAAGTTATTCAAGGGAGGGTGAAGTTGAATTTGGGAAACATCCTGATTTTCCCTTTGATGACATTTTTGATTTTAAAAAATCAGAAGTGTTTTCCCTTCTATTTCTCATTTTTCTTTTTCTTTTTCTTTTTTTTTTTTTTTGTCAGATTTCCATGGCTAAGATTTCCATGAGAAAGTCAGCTTAAATGGAAAGGTTTATCTTAGCTGACAGTTTCATTCCATGGTCACCTGGGTCCTTTGCTTCTATCCCTATGGACACAGAAACATCATGGCAAAGGAAAACTGCTCACCCCATGCCAGCTAAAAAGCAGAAAAAGAGCAAGAAAGAATTTGCTACATGCTGCCCTCCTCCTCCCACTTTTATTCCATCCAGCACCCCAGCCTATGGAGTGGTGCCACCCACATTCAAGTTGGGTCTCCCTCCTCCGTTTGCTGTCCCACATGTCAATCATCTCTGGAAACTCCCTCACAGATACACCCAGAACTGTGCATAACTAATTTCTTTGGCATTTCTCAATCCAATCAAGTGGACAATCAAAATTAACCATTATAGCTTTTGCATACTCAACATTACCAAGATATTATGAGCAAACCAAGTAATAGGTATTTTATTTATTAATCTCTTAAGTTAGTAGTAGTTTTCAAAATTTAAAGAATGCTGCAAATTGATTATATTTTAAGTTTTGTTCATATTACTGGGATTTCCTTCTTTCCTGGTTTAGATTTCAAAGCACGTTTATCTTTCATGCAAAATACTGTAACAGTTCAGAAATGACTTGAAAATGTTTTGTTCCCAAGTATTTAACATAGTGCTTAAAGAAATGGGGACTGTAGAAACTAATATTTATAAAGTTTATTCCTTCATATTTGATATCTTTTCTCAGTAAAGGAAAAAAGACATGTAAATCAATGTTCACTTCATAGAACAGTATGCTCTGGGTATTTACTACTGTATCTACATTGATGTTCTTGGATAAATATTGTAGTTACAAGCACCCTTCCCACATTATCTGAGTCTGCATTGTTCACTTATAAGGTGAATGAGCCTAAGAGTAGCATATACATTCACTGATGAAATAACTAGTTTTAAAAAGTCTTATTCTAAAGCACCATCCGGTTAATGTTTCTGTTCATCATTTTGAGAATGATTATAAGATATTTACAATTTAATACAAAAAATACAATACTAAATATATACATACAATCCATATAACAAAGCAAATTGATTGCAAGATCTTTAATTGAAAGAAATTAATATTGAAAAACTGCCTGAATCACATATAAATCAACTGATGAATGGGAATTAGCAGAGTCAGACAAATGAACAGTTGAAGATGAGAGAACAAGGATGGATGAGGACATAAGATATTTTATATGAGAATTATTTCAGAATGAAAGGTAAAGAGAAGCTCTTGGGAAAATTGATGACTTTTTAAAGTATTTTTGCAATAAACTAGTTTAGGCTGACCTGTTATATAACTTTATACAAAAATTTATGTCCTGAAAAATGAACATTTGATCTAGTCTTTCTGCAATTATAGCTTTAGTTTATAGCTGTACTTATAGTTTAAACTTTGTTTCTAATATAATACCCCAGTGTGCTCTTTCTCACTATTTTGATGAAAAAGTATATTGAACCTTTTCTGTTAGCAATTATTCTCTAATAATAAAGACCTCTGGAGTAAAGCTACAACTGTGAGTTTTCTATCACCACTACTTATGAATGGAATGTGCCTCCATTGGCCCCTCCATTTAAACACAAATTATTTGTCTCTTCAGAATATTTATTTAGCACAAGTATTTTCAGTTCTGGTCACACATTAAAATTACCAGAAGAGTCTTTAAAAATAATGAAGCTAAGTCCCAGGCCCAAAACAATTAAATTAAAATCTTGGGGGGAGTAGAGCTTGAAATAAATCTTTTAAACTTGCCATGATAGGTGCTGCTGATAGTACATCAAAAGGGCGTCAAAGCTAGGAGCATTCAGCTTTGCAGCTGAAGAAATGAATGGAGATTTGAGGTGTATCCTGACCATACTGCTTTAATGTGTTGAAAACTTTTAGGTTTTTCCTTATATAAATCAACTTTTAAAAACGAGTAACAGCATATTAGATCTTTGTTGACAAGAAGGAGAAAACTCTTAGGTAAGACAATTTTCTTCTATATCTCACACTAGATATTCCATTTATTTGTTTGTTTTCTGTCTTTAGACAAAGTGCATGGTTCTTTGTGTCTCTGTGTATTTGAGGGCCTGATAGGCCTTCTAATCTCTATTGGCATATTCCATTGTGCATCCTGTGGTAGCCACACAGATGTATTCTGCTTTCTAAATAAGTGGTACTTCATCAGGGCATAATGCTTTTGATGGAGCTCTCCCTTGCCCTTGGCTGTTCTACTCATCTATTCTATTAGTTAGCTTCCCCATTGTTGGGACAAAAAAAACCTGTCACCTGTAATGTCCAAAAGAGGCAGAGTATATTTTGGCTTGAGATCTCAGGGATTCCATCCATGCTTGGCTGGCTCCAAGGCAGGAACATCGTGATGGAAGGGCATGATGGACCAAAGCTGCTCAGTTCATGGTGGCTGAGAAGCAGAGCAGGGGAGCAGCACCAGAGAGGATGGGGTCAGGGACCAGATAAAGTACCCAAAGTCACACGCTGGAGAAGTGATACTGGGAATTGTGCTATACTAATCCCTTAGGTGCTCATAAACCAGTCAAGTTGACAGTCCAGGTTAACTGTCACATCTGTCTGTCACAGGCCCTCCTGGCCAGTCAGAAGACCATCTCACATTCTGTAGCGTAGCTCTCCCATCAGCTTGTTCTTTGAAGAGTGGCTGTATTATATTCTTCCCTAAGTGGAAAAAGTAATTTGGTAACATTAGATATATGGCAACTTCATACTAAGTTAGGAAATAATGGAAAAGGGGATAAGCATGGGAGGAATCTCAAAATTTTATTTAATTATAATAAAAAATCTATGCAGATTTATTTCAAAAAGTAAATTTTCTTGGTCATGTCACAGTTCTACATTTGGAATAAGCTAAGGATTCTAATATCTGAATTTGAGGTCCATCCCAGCTGAATAGATTAGTGAATATGTAAACAATTTTGCTGTTCTTTATGTTTATACAAAAGAGATATCAGAGATAATTAAGACACATCCACACATAATTTTTCCTTTCATAATTCAGTTTTCCAGGATTAGCTTCAACTAATGAACACTGTTTAGTTAGGATGATATAATTTTTCATATTATTAGTACATACTAAGTAGACATTATATGTTAGATTTACGCATTCCTTTTATGTACAAATAATGCTTCACAAAAGGTTTTATAAGAATTAGAGTTTTGGGCCAGGGATTTAGCCCAGTGGTGTTGCCACCTGCCTTGCAAGCACAAGGTCCCGAGTTCCATCCCCAGTACCAAAAAAAAAAAAAGAATTAGAGTTTTGTGTAGATCGATGATGATTACTAGAAAATTCTTATTAGTCATTGCTCTGGTTTTTAGCTTAGATTCTGACTCACAGCTCATTGCTGACCAACTTTACTTGGGTTGTGGGACAACAACCATGTTATTTTACTTTTTGTGTGTTTACATATGTGACAAAACCTAAAAGTCACAGAATGTGTGTATGGTGGGATCATGAGTTAGGTCTCCAAATCATCTGCGGGCTGCTTCACAGCAAAGCTTGACAAAAAGGAAGCCTTCACATAAGAGATGGAATTAAGAAAAGGTACAGGAGATCAGAGTGGTTGTTCATGATGGATGAAGAAAATACACAGGGATGTTACTAAGGGAATTTTTTAGAAGGGGCTTTAACAGAAACCTGAATTCTAAAGACCATGTAATAGCTACGATATTTCCAGGTGTGGTGGCGCATGCCTGTAATCCCAGCACTTGCGAGGGTGAGGCAGAAGGATCGCCATGAGTTCAAGGCCAGCCTGGGGTACTTAGTGAGTTCAAGGCCAGCCTGAATTACATAGTGAAACCTTGTCTCAAAAAAACCAAACCAAAACAAAACAAAACAAAATAGCTAAGACATTCAGTATTTTGCTGATAGTCTTGAGTGTTGTTAATTTTTTTAAATCCTGGAGATCATTATTAAAATTTTAAACATGTTTCACATATCAGTTACATAACCCAAATCAGATTTTGCTGTATCTGTACTATACCTCCAACATTTTCCTATTGAGTCAGAAAATTTAGTTTATATTCTTGTTATAGCTTATGTTTGGATGTTGCCCCAAAGCTTCATGCGATCATAGGTGGGGCTTTTCAGAAGTGGTTGAATCTAGTGTGTGATGCTGGGATTAAGGGTGGGTGATAACTATATCAGTCCACTGATTGGTTTGGCCCCACTCTAATCTCAGTAGTCTAGATTATAAAAGGGGCAGAAAAAAGCTGCTAAGGTCTCTTGCTTGCTTTATGACCTTCTTCCTGCCATAAACTCCTCTGCATGCCTGTCTGCCACACCACCCTGCCTTTGAGCCAGCTGATTATGGACTGAAATTGCTATAAATTGTGAGCTAAATAAACCTTTCCTCCTTTAACTTTGAGTGCGGGTATTTTGTCCTAGCAACAAGAAAAGTAACCAAGACAGAATTTCGTACCAGAGAATTGAGGTCATTGCTGTGACTGTACTTGACCATATGGTTTGAGAACCTTTGATTTGGCTTGTGGGAGGGGGAAGAGTTAGGAAAGGTTTGGAGATGCCAGCTGAAAAAGTAGAGCTGGAAAACCTTAAACCATCCTTGAAGGGAGATTCTGGTCAGAGCTCAGAAGACCAGAATTCTGATAGAAACCCTCCAGGTAAAGACCAGGATTAGGAAGTTCCAGCTGGGAAGAAGGACTGCATTGGCTTTTGGACTCCAGAGAGTGTGTTTGCTATATGTTGGTAGAAAGTTTGTCTGCATTTTGCTTATGTCCAGAGACTTTGCCTGAGACTGAGATTAAGGGCAGTGAGCTAAGTAATCTTGCAGAAGAAATTTCAAGGCAGTCTAATGTTGAGGTGGTGGCATGACTACTGTTGGGGGCTTTTAGCCAGATTTATGTTGAGAGTCAAGAGCAAAGAGCCCAGCACAATGATTCAAAATGTGAGTTTGGCCAGAAAAGAAGCTCCAGTAAAATTGTGGCCTGCAAAGATGGAACAGATGAGAAATTGATCACTGAAAAGACTAGTAAGAAAAAGCCAAGCATTTCAGAAGATGACAGAAAAGACAGCCTGAGGACATCACAAGTACCAGCAGCCTTTGTACTTCAGCCTTTGTAGCCTCAGAGTTGCAAAGGTGAAAGACTTTGCTTTGAGAAGAGAGCCCAGAGTACCATGGTCCAGAATGGTGGCGGCCTGGGGAAGTTGTTCCTTGAGATTTGGTTCTCAGGCACCTGACCACAGCCAAGAGAGAAGGAAGCCTGACAGCTGCTCCAGCTGGCACATCAGTTACATGCAACATCTTCTGTCTGCATTTGATTCCAGCTACAGTAGAGGTCTTAGTGCTGACCTCATTGGGAAGGTGTGTTGCCCCTTTTCAGGCTTTTTCTGCCCTGTCTAAATTCTGTTTTGTAATAATCTTTCCTTGTCTTATGTCTTCTTTCCTTCAGTAATAGATGTGCTTATTTGATTGCAAAGGAGAATTAAAAATATGAGCTGATTAAAGTCATGTTACTTCTGTAGTGGTTGTATACTTAACATGGCCAATGAGCAGCTTTTTTTGTTTTGCATTTAATGTCATTAGGACCCAGACAGGCCTCAACAAAGGGCACTAATCAGTCACATGCAACATCTTCTGTCTGTGTTTGAGTCCAGCTGTAACTGGGATCTTTGTGCTGATCTCATCGGAAAGGCTAGCTGCCTAGCGAATTGGCCAATTCTAATCCAAACCAAGTGAGTGTCAGCTGTATACCAGAAAACCAAATGATGGCCTTGTGGAGAAGGAGGGATCTTTCAGCACTGATGACCTCTTGTCTTCCAAAAATCAGGGTCTTTGATCTTGTCCACTGATATCCTCTAAGAGGCAGGCCATGTCTGCTCCGTCTAACTCCCCTAAAAGCAACAAAGCCTACCAATGATCAGTAAAGTGCAGTTTTCAAATTCTTGAATGCTTAATGATTGCAAATGATGTTTTCACAAGTGAATTAAATAGGTAAATATGGTATTTTCAGTGAAAGTCACTTATCTTTTTGTCTCTGCTCTTACTAGATTTCATCCAGACCCACCCAGAAAATGAGCTTCTTATGTTGTCAGTTCTGCATTGTCATAGAAGGTTACACCACTGTTTGCCAAAATAACAGTCTGAAAGGTCTTTACAAGCTCACAGGGATTTTTTTTTAAAAACCCTGTTTGGATTAAGCCTCCTTTTTAAGAGTGTCAATATATATAACAATTTTTTGTATATTACTGGAGTCTCTCTATTTTCTCTGATTACTGATTTTTCTAATTCTGCTGAAGGACAAGTGGCAAATGTGGGTTTCCAGAGATTTTTTTAAATTTGCATTTTGTTGTACAATAAAGCTTCATTTGAAACCTTTTTTCATGTTTTTGTTTTTGTTTTTGTACCAGGGATCAAACTCAAGACCTTGTGCTTACGAGGCAGGCAGCAGCACCGCTGAGCTAAATGGCACTTTCATGGTTTTTTTATAGACATGGGAAGTAGTTTCCCACTATTGAAAAGCTTCTTGGAGGTTTTTTGTTGTTGTTTGCTTTTGTTTTTTAACTTATATAAAATTTTAGATTTTCCTTACCAATTATGAACCTTGTAAAAAGAATCAAGCTTTTTAATTCTCAGGACGATAAGCCAAGAAAAAAATCATTCATTGTGTGGCCAAATGACACATCAGAAGACAACTTTGGGTTTTTTGTATGAGTCCATTTGTTCAACAGATACTTTTTTATCTTCATGCAAGTGAGTTACAGGCTTCTTGAAATCACCTTGTTTCAAAGACAAATTTTTGGTTAATCACAGTTGATATTCTGTAACTCTAAACTAGAACCTTAACTAAAACACTTTTGGAATCATCACCAGCTTCCAGTTACTTGTCAATGGTAGATATAGAACCCTGTCTGCACGAGAAATCATTTACTGCGCATATGGACAAAGATGACTTAGGTCTATGTGTTTATGGTTGTTTAATACCACTATGACTGATTATATTGCCTTGAATATTGTCAAAAGCATTTTTCTTATTTATTGGTTTAGTACTTAGCATGAATAGAATTTTAGAGCTGGAAAGAATCAACAATAACAACAGTGTAAGATGAGTCTTTCTCACATTATGTTGAGCAAAAGAAAAAACAGAACAAGAATACATCCTGTGTGGGCCGGGGATTTAGCTTAGTGGTTTCGCCGCCTGCTGCACAGGCGCAAGGACCCAAGTTCAATCCCCAGTACCAAAAAAAAAAAAAAGAATACATCCTGTGTGACACCATTTATATAAAGTTAATCAGGCAAGACAGTCTGTTATGTTAGGATTAAGGATGATCGTTACCTACCTAGGGTTCAGAAAAGAGGGGTTAGGGATTGAAATGGGACAGGAGGGAAGCAGCTTCCATTTGTGGAAATCCATTAAGCTATACAATTATGATTTGTGTATTTTACAACAAAAAGCTCAAAATAATAACAGTTGTGAGATAATTGGCAGGAGGAAAGCCAGATGCTGTAGTTAAAGTGAGGTGTGTAGGGAGGGCTCAAGATGGGGATGAGAACAGAGGAAAGACAGTTCTAACCCAGCACCACATTTTAGTGCAGAGGAAAGTTCTCCAGAGAATGAGTTAAGCCAAAAATTACACAGCTACTCATAGACAGCCTTTATTAACTTATATTATATATGTGTACTGAGCACATACTATCCACCTACATGGAACAGAGCACCAAAATATACTGGGAACTAGAGTGACCAGGTAGACCCTGAGCTCAGGATGTATAGAATTCAAGTCTTCCAAATGATGCTTAGATGACCTGTCTACATTCAGTAGACATCTGAGGTCATGCTTCCTTGATTCACATTCTCTTCCTATTTCAGAAAAACACATATTTCACTTTTCTAGAGTGCAGACTGAACTTTCTTCCTCTACTTGTTGCATGTTTCATTATGTTGAAGGAAGAATGTTGAGAATTGAGTGTAGTTTGATATGCATTACAAGAGACCTTGGTCTTCCAGAAACACTGATGATGATATAGGGGGAAGAGATGTAACTCCCAAACCTGCTAGATATACAGAACGCGAGTTTGTGTTCTCTAAAATCAAAGAATGAATTCTAGGCACAATGGAGGTTAAGAGTAGGAAAAATTTATTGGAAGAAAGAATGTTTCTGCCTAAGAGAGACAGAAGGAGGACTGGAAAGTGGGTTGCCCACTCACCCCACTTTTCAAAGTTGTTTTATACAGCAAAGCCATGTGGTGAGGCAGGTACAAAGTGGGACAAAACAATAAGACCCAATGGAAATTTACAAGGTGGGCATGAGGTGGGGCAAAACTATGACCAACCAATAAGATTGCAAGTACAGTCACCCAGGTAATATTGATTAAATGGGGATCAAATCGGGGAGCAAGTCACGTAGCAAGCATGCAAGGATTTTCAGTAAGGGTGGGGGTCAGGGATATTTCCTGGAGAGGCTGGGTTAAGACTTTGGCCCCCCCACCCAGGTGATTGATACCTGTTTAGAATATCAATCACTGCTATTAATCCTACAAGGGTGTGCTAATTTCTCTCCTTTTACAGTGCTGGCCTTCAGTGAATGTGTCCTCACTGTCTTCCATGGTGGCTCCTTGTGAGCTGGCCCTGCCTAACTGCCTACAAGATATCTAATTAACTTACCTATCTGCAATAATGAGAGCAGAGAGAATTCTTGTGAGGTGCTCTTCTGGGTTTGTGGGCTGGAGTGCTGGGCATATCTGTGTGAGTAGACTAATTCATATCATGTGACTCCAGGCTTGTCATTTGAGCAGGCTCTCATCTGCATGTCAATGAGGCTTAAAGCTATGGAGAGAATTAATTGGCCTGGTATGTTTATGCAGCTTTTCAGCAAAGGCAATTGGAAAGAAAGTTGCCCTGACTGAGCTGATTGTCTTGGAGCAGATATCTAGTGAAGTAATCATGTCAATATTATGTGACTCGGATTATAGGATATTTTCAATGATCAGCCTGGTAGGAGTTAAACATGAGCAAAAAACAAAAATTAATAAAAAACAGTAAATGAAACATCCCTGTTAAAGCAGAACAACCGGCGTTTTATTTATTTTTATACTTTTTATTCAGATTAAAGCACAGTACATATTTAGATTTCCTTCAGCATGTATGAGGCATGTTTTCTATTGCATTTTTAAACCAACAATTTTAATTTCCAGTTGTATTTCTTTTCTTTAGGACTAATTAAACATGCTTGTTTTTCTAGCCATCACTCCCAAATCTGAAGTGCTAGGGTATAAATTATATATTAAATATTCTCAAAGAATATTTAAGCTTTGAGATCACATAATCTTGAGTATGAAAAAGCTTATGTGTGAGAAGGTGCACGTGGTCTTTGTTTGAGAGCTTATCTTCCTACCATAAACATTTTAGAAAAGTAAGCAAATTCCAGTCAAGTTTCCTTTTTCTTGTCCCACGGGTTTTATAAACAAACATCTGACAAACTCAATTTCAATTTAAAACTGTTTCAGTTGGATGTGGTGGTACACATCTGTAATCCCAGCATTTGAGAGGCTGAGGCAGGAGGATCACTGGGAGTTTGAAGCCAACCTAGGCTCCATGATGAGTTCAAGGCCAGCCTGAACTATAGAGCAAGACCATGTCTTAACCCCCCAAAAAGTAAGTGTTTCAGTGGACAGAAATGTAATAGATAAGACCCTTTAAAATTTGCATATTCTCTTTTATTTGTGTTAATGTCCTTCATATATAAGATGGCTTACCCCCCAAATCTTATGAGATAGCTTGATTTTCAAGTTCTTTGAAACTGAAATATAGCAATGTAATATCCTCCATTTTCCCTCGGAGTAAAGTTGAAGCAATTCTGTGCTAGTAATGCTACACAGGGAACCCCCATTTTATAAGGTAATTAGGTTATAAACTCAGTACACAAGATAAAAATTATGTCTAGTCAAAATGATCCTTGAAAGCTTGTTAAATTGCCCATGAAATCCACTTCCCCATAAACTCAATGCTGCCAGGTTTTCCTCTAGCATTGGAAACATCACTTTGAGCAACAGATGAGGTAAGACTACATTGCAGGAAAAAATACATTTTGAATACTAGAAAAGCCCCTGGCATGGTAAGATCCCCATATCATGAAATTAATCAGAACCAAATCAACAGAAGGAACAGCTAATTTGCTGTCTTGTCTCCCATGTTCACTGTCATGCCTAGACACATTGAAGGGAATGGCAGGTAGAATCCCTCCCCATCCTGTGTCACTCTTGGTTCCAAGATCAGTCCTCCCCAGTGTCTGATGGTGGCAGTGTTGGGGCAAGTCCTACAGCTAATGTTGGACACGTATTTAACTACTATCTCTGTCTTCACTCATGTATGCTCAGCACAGTTGGTTCTACTCTCATAATATATTCTAAGTCTGTCTGCTCATCTTGCTATACACAAACCACGGAGTGTCAGGCCTGGACTAATGCTAGACGAATGGACTTTTAACTGGCCATTGTTTTTAGTCCTCTTCTCTTCCAGTCTGGTCTCCACCAAACCCATGTCTGATGTTAAATCAGCTCAATACTCTTCCACTTGAAACCATTCAGTAACTTCCATGTACATCACGAGCAACTCCAAACTCCTTCTCATGGGCCATAAGGCCATGCAGACTCATATCTCTGCTTTCTTCTCTTTTTTGTCCTGATAATCTCCCATTTTCCTGCACTGTGACCTTCTTGCTCTATGTATCCTGTTAAACACACTCCTTTATTAGGGCTCTTGCCCTTGCAGTGCTTTCTTCATATGATCTCCCTCCCTCCCATATTTTTACATGACCTAATCTCTTTCATCAGTTAGGTCTTTGCTGTAATTCACCTCCTTTAAAAGGCCTTTCTTGATTTACATATTTAAAAGAACCCAGGAAACACTCCTCCCCTTATACTTGTCAACTTTCCAATAGCTGGAACATACCTGAAACTCACAAACTCAAGGAAGACAGGTTTATTTTGCCTCACAGTTTCAGAGGGTTTAGTCCGTGATCAGCTGACAATTAAGCTTAGTTGCTACACCCTCCAAGCCCTGTTCCCCCACCCCATATGGCACTTACCCAAGCCTGAAAAGGTTTTATGTACGTATTTACTTAGTTATTTTCTGATTAATCCATTTAGTATTCTACTGTCCAGTATGTCAGACACTAGCGATATGTGGCTACTTAAATTTAAATATAATCGAAGTGAAATAAAATTTAAAATTCAGTTTCTCCGTTACAGTAGCCCACATTTCACATGCTCAATGGTTACATGTGGCTAGTGGCTACCACATTGGACAGCACACATACAGAACATTCCCATAAGCCAGAAAGTTCTGCTGAGCAGTGCTGCATTCAAATATGTATACCCTGGGGGTTGAGAGCTGGTTAGGCTTGTCTCTGCTGAAAGTCCAGTGGCTGTGTCTGACGTGGTATTCACTAAATATTGAGTGGAAGGAGTGAGTGAATGAAAGAACAAGAATCTTACATTTTTTAGAAAAAATTGTCCGCATCACTTTACCATTTGTCTTTGATCTTTCTCTATCCCTAAATAGACTTAAACTTCAGGATTAGAAAGAAATTAAAATTTGTTTCTTAATATGTAATGGGAGACTTGGGAAATGCTTAATCATTGTAGTGGAAACCCTTATAATGCCATCTTTTACTTTGTTTCCTTAGAACCTCACTTGGGGACTACATCCTTTAAATAAAATCTTTTCCCACTTCTAGGAAAAAGGCAAATTTTTCCTAGTCTCACTTTAGCACAATAAACCATTTTTTCTTTATCTCCACAATGTATGTACAAGGTTTTTTGCTAACATTCACTAAAGCTACAGTTCCCCAAAGTTAGAAATATGGAATGCCTATGAGTAATTATTTATATTTTTCTAAATTTACCTTGTGAAAAACCGTACTTTTTTTAAAGAGTCTTGACAGTGTATGAGCTTGCAATACCCTGTATCACACTGGGTTGGTGAAATCGGCTGCTGTGTAGAATTGTTGCTGAGTGTTGATTAAAAGCAGCACTTTCCTTCTGGCTTGCTTCAGAGCTAATACCCTTATAAATTATTACTGTGAACTTTTGAACTCACAGAAACTTCTGAATACATGTAATAAGAAGTAAGATAGCTGGGGATTTAGCTCAGTGGTTCTGCCGCCTGTCTCGCAAGTGGAAGGTCCTGAGTTTGATCCCCACTACCAAAAAAATAAAATAAAATAAAGAAGATGTGTGTTCCTCTTGAAAAAAAAAAGTAAGATACTATATGGCTGAAAACGTGTGTCTTTGCTGAAACAAATCACATAAATTTAAAAATTTTTAAATCTTGGCTTTTTAGTGATTTCTCATAATTTAATATTTCAAAATTATCTGAAACCTTTGAATAAATACTTCCTATGGAATTTTTAACAATTCTTCCTATACAGTTGTCTAGGTAAAATAATTTCATAAGGTAGATATCAAATTAGCTTCAAGTAAGAATATTTTTAAAAAACAATAATATATCATTTTAAGACAGAAAAATCATTTAAACCCAAAATAACTTATGAAACCATGTTGTAAAGTCTAGATGTAGAAATTTATTGGTTTGAGCTACTAAAATATCAAAACATTTAGTTTTTTATGTAGATTTCATATCTAATGTCTTGCTGCCCTGAGAAACAAAATTTTTAGATCTGCAATAAAATATAATTTACAGATTCATTATGCCTTTCTCCAGAAAGCTTGATGAATTAGTGAATACTTTAATAAGATACTATGAGAGAAATATAATAGGCATTAGTGGAAAGTCATATTAGTTTTATTTTTAATTGGCAAAGGTGAGGTATAATATGTCTTTAAAAGCTGAGCGATAAGCAGCCCAGGAGTCTTGAAGATAGAGATTTTGTTCTCTAACATGTGTTGCTAGCCATAAATAATACTGCCTTCAGCTGCCCAAAAGGAAGCTCTCATGTACAAGATTCCTGTGTTCAGAAATATTACAACCCAGAGAATCTGCTGGATTTTTAAGAACTCCTTTATGCAGTCAGAGATGATTATCTGTACTCTTTCATGAAGAAGCAGGAAAACATTGTTCCAGGGAGCATCTGAAACCACTTTCCCACCACTCTTTCTTGGATTTTATGAACATTTTGATATCAGAATTGTATTTGGCACATTGAGACCTAAATGTCTAGTAACATGGTCAGCCTTTCTGCTAAAAAATAGTGTCCACAACAAGAAAACATGTAGAAATGCTTACAAACACTTCTCATGTCTATAGCAGCAACAGTTCAAGTGAATGCATGGAACCGCATTGGAGCTGGGATCTTCTCTTCCTGTCAGGGTGCAAAGTCTGCCTGAGAAACTGCATTTCCATTGCTTTCTTATGGAGGCTGGTGATGAACAGGGTGGTATTAGCAACTGAGCCGAACCTACAGCTTCCCACCAGCTCCAGTGTCTGGGACCACATGTACTGCATTGTCAGCATAAGGTGTCATTAGACCCTGCTTTGATGTCGATTGTAATCATTTCTCCATCAGTTGCTTGCTCTGTGAATAAATGAATATTGCTTAATCCGTGTCCCCATTTTCTTATGTCTAAAATTAGCATTAACTATACCAACTTTTCAGAGTTGTAAGTTTTAGAAGTTGGGCATACAAACTACTTGCCACATGGTAATTGCTCAAAAAGCGGTAATGTCTCTAGCTGTAACTCAACTTGGAAAAGAGGAGAACTTTGGTTTTCTGGACTACATTCAGTTAGCACTTAGGTTTTACTTTATAATGTATCTAAACATACTCTATGAGAAAAAGTATGATTATATGTACCAGAAATCCTTTTTATCGATGAATATTCAGGAGAAGAAAAAAGACCACTTAAAAAATGAAGCTAGGAAAACTTGGAACCATCTTTTCCTAATAAATATTTAAAAACAAATAAAAATACAAATAAATAAATTACATAATTGGAATTTGTCTTTAAAAACCAAACTGAAATTATGAAAATAAGTCCAGTAATATTTATGCTTAAAAAAATTTAGGTCAGGAGCTGGGGATTTAGCTCAGTGATATAGTGCCTGACTGTCAATCGCGAGGTCCTGGGTTTGATCCCCAGTACAAAAAAAAAAAATAGGTCACATCTTTGGAATGAATTGGCAAACAATTCTTTTACAAAGTTATACCATCATATTATATGACACCCTTCCTTTTGTGTTTGACTTTGCAGTACATAAGGAATCAATTTTCAAAATTTGGGGGGGCTTGATCAACTAACACAAAGTAGTCTTTTTATTCCTTTTGATAGTCAGATCATTCTCTTGTAAAGCATCTGTCACACCAGTATCTTTATTGATATCTTTATGAAATTAACTGTTCCATCTTTTCCAGTGGCCTAATATGTTTTTCAGTTATTCAATATCACTTTCTCTGACTTCATCAATCCTACATCTTTTGCAAACTTTGCAGTTCCACTTCCAACCTGCTTGGATTTTATTTGTGTTGTGTTAAAGAGGGTTCAAAATCTCCCACACTAGTGAAATTCCAAAGATGCTGATTTAATGGATACAGACACATGCTGTTGTAAGCAGGAATGGGGGGGGGGCTTTGTTAAAACAAACAGTTCATGAATATTTTTATGTTATGACTTTTATATCCCTGTGCATCCTTAAAACTGTAGGGAGTTGGCTAACAAGGACTCCCTGTGTGGAATTATTGTCATTCCCTCATGAAGAGCGGTGTCCTGTCCTTAAGGTCCCCAAGGTGATCGTTTTCAGGGTGTTTATTCATTCTGACCCCTGGGCTTTCCAAAATAGCTTTTCCATCACCATCATTTTTTTTTTTTTGGTACCGGGGATCAAACTCGGGACCTTGCATTTGTGAGGCAGGTGGCAGAACCACTGAGCTAAATCCCTGGCCCTATCACCATCATTTTTATCCTCTACTTCCACATCATCAGGTCCTGGTGACAGCCTAAGTATAGAAAAGGGAAGAAGAATCATTCATGTCCTATATCAGCACAATCAACATTTAACTATCTATAAAACTGATTAAATAAAAAATTTAGAGAAAAACATTTGTTTAGAAAAAGTGGCTAGTAATAACTATGAAATAATGATCTGTGCAAGTGTTTGAAATTCCAGCCGCAGGGTCCTGATTTCCTAATGATCATTGACATGGATGTACTGAGTACTTTTACTCATCTAAATATTATAATCAAAAGAGAATAGTAATGAAAACAGTAACATCTAGTGAGCAGTTTGTTTCAGTCACTATTCTAGGCTTTGTTTACATTTTCTCACTTTCCTTCTCAGTACTCAGAGTACATCTCTTATAGGTGAGGACACTGAGTCCCTGTCACTTAGATGCCTGTGAAGTGTGGGTGTTAGAGTAGAAGTCTGACAAGAGTTCCAGATGTGTGTGGATGATGTTGCCCACTGAGCTACAAAGAACTAGAACTATGAAGATTCATTGTGGCTCACCACATGGAGTACATTGGAGATTTATGAATCTGAGTGTTTTCTGATCCCAGGAAAAGAGCAAATGGAAAACGAGTGAAGAGCCACATTTTTCCTCTGTAGAGCTCAGAACTATTCAGAGAACTACAGTACTGAATTGAAGATAATTATAGTGGATTAAAAGGGGAAATTTAAGGCTTGTCAGTAGTAGAGATGCAATGTTTGAAGTTAGAGAACTCATAGGAATGTATAGTAGTTACCCAGTTCAGAATCAGATTTACTGGGGAGGGGGAACTGCAGAATGTCTACATTTCACTAGATAATAATGAACAGAATGATCATGGAAAATGTCAGATGTATAGGCAGTGCCCCCTCCACTTTCCTTCCAGTTCACCAGACTTTTCAGCCTCCAGCAGTCTGGGGCCTTCTTCACAACACCTGCAGTGTCCAAGGTAGTAAATGGTTCCCATGAATACCGGAGAATCCATCTGCTTATGGTGGAAGCTTCTCCACTCCTAGCTCCCATGTTCTGATCTAAGGCTGCTCAGATTCTGCCCACAAAGATTTCTTCTCTGGATCTCTTTCTTTCCACACACAAGAAAAAGCACTTCTGAAGTCCTCGTATGTACAGACATTTTCTTCGTGACTAAATTCTCAAATTCTCTTATCTTTCTGTGCTACTAGTTTCTTCCAGTTATTGAATCTAGTGTATCTAGAAGTCACAAATTTCTTTCTATATCCACTCAAGGCCTTGCAAGCCCACAGCTTTTTGGAGTCATACAAATCTGATAGGACTCCTGACTCATTCTCTAATCAACTGGAACTGATCGAGTTATTCAGCCTTACTGAACCTTAATAATACCTCATAGGATTTTAGGAAGTAATGTATGTGAAGGATGCAGCTCAGTGCCAGGCTTAATAAATCTTAACTCCCTTCTCCCACCAGAGTGACCTGGAGCTCTTATCCACATTTCCAAGTACTTAGGACAGTAATATAATTAGCAACATTAGTATATCTAAAAGGCAATTGCCATTTAATTGCTCTGGTCCTTGCCAGCCTGAAGTTCTTCTTCATTCACTTCTAATTTGGGGCTAGGGGTTTTAAGTTCTGTCCTGACTGGTCACAAAATCACTGTCTCTGGGAGGATTGAAAATAGCTTTAGGCAGTCATTGATTACAAAGTCAAAGATTTGGTTATTTTTTTCCATTTGGTTCTATATAAAAATGGAAATATTAATTTGCTCCTGGCCAATGAACAAATCAATTCCTAGTAGCATCTTCCTGTGAGTCAGTGAATTATCTTGGGTGGTAGACCAGTTCTGTTCTCAAGAAGCAAGCCCTCCCCTGCATGCTCCATCCTGATCTGCATTAAAATAAATCAATGCTGGGCTGGGGATTTAGCTCAGTGGTTTCACCACCTGCTGCGCAAGCGCAAGCACCTGAGTTCGATCCCCGTTCCAAAAAAAAAAAAAAGAAAATCAATGCCCTCCTATGGATTTGACTTAGAATCAAGTTTCAGGCATCTCTTCATAAAAGATATTTATTTATATTACATATTCAATTTAAAGGAGTAAGTGCCCTTCCTTCGGGCTATGGAGTTTATTATTTTAGTGCTACTGTGTGAACATAATGCCCAAATGAAGGCAGTGTGTTTTTTTGTCTCCTCCTCCCAATCCACCACATTAAGTAACAGCAGCCTCTAATCAAGAGGAGTCTAAGGTACTTTGAGATTTGAATTGAAATCTTTAATATTAGAACTGTACATATGCATTTGAGGAAATCTAAACTGCCTTAAGCCACACAGGAAGCCTTTACATCTGAACCACTTTACATGTGATTGTGAGCTAAAGTAAATTCTAAATAACTTTTAGCAGTTTGAGATTTGGAAAGTAGCCTGGGCCTTATAAATTCTCCTTTAGTTCTCTTTCTGTTAAATCTTATGCCAAAGTAAATGGAAGCTATAGAGAACCTTTGAACTCCTCAGTTCTCAGGTGACCTCACTCAGTGAAGTTGGATTGGCAGGGCCAATGTTTGGTTTTCAGAGGAGGATTTTTTCATTCCCCCTTGAAGTGTCCACATTGTAGTTACCTTCCTTGATGGAGGATGCAGCATTGCTTCCTGGGCCTGCTTGGTTCTGGATGATGTGTGGGCCTCTGAAAAACAAGCGTCCTGCTTCAGGAGCTCCTCAATATGGCCGTGCAGATCTTTGGGGTTGGCATCAGCTTTCTCAGCCCCTCTGCCTCACAACTCAGTCAGGTTTGCTTTTTTCCTTCCATTTCTCTCAGAATCAGCATTGAAAGCATGTGGCCTGGAACTTAACATCACAGGTTCCCGCTGGTTAGGGCAAATGGCTTACCTTCTCTAGGTTTCAGATATCTTTTTTTGAACTGGAAATCTTTTCCCTACACATTTTATTCTTGTCCTTAAAACTATGTGGCTTATTACATTGAATTATCCACTTTTTATTGATTACAAATAAATATTAAAATACAGAAATTCTATATTTTAAATGTATCTACAGAATGCAATATAAAATATATGTAATACATTAGTGTGTTCTTATGTCTAGACTATATACCTCTAGAAGTTAGGAACAATGACTTACATTCATTCTTATGTATCACATTTAAAGTTGAGGCCATGCTGGGGACATAGTAAGTTCTTAGGAAACAATTCTTTATTGTACTGTCTCATAGTTAACAAAGGAAGTCCTCATCTGACAAGCAAATATTCACAGAACTTAATTTCATTTCCTTGATACTTTAATATATGTTGTTTTGCTAGTGTAGAAATAACCTGAAGGGAAAATGATGGTGGATATGTCTAGCATTCTGGCAACAGTGTATTTATTATATGCTTGATAATCCTTTGAAAATTAAATGTTAACATAAGCTTGTTTTTGGTTTTGCAAACCATTTTTTGTTGCTGGTGATGCTGTTTTGAGATAGGGTCTATGTAGTTCAGGCTGGTCTTGAACTCACTATGTAGCATACCAGGCTAGCCTCGAACTCAGGGCAGTCCTCTTGCCTCAGCATTCCAAGTGCTGGGATTATAAGTTTGAGCCACCATGCCCAGCAAAACATGTTTTTACAGTTAACCTCCAAAATTCAGTGCTGTTTCCCATAATTATGGCTACTTGAGCATATTTAAGAAGTTGCACCATATAGATGATTTCCTAATTATCCCAAAATGAAATCTCAAATGAAGGTAGTTGCTATGATTTGATATGGTTTAAGTATATCCACCAAAGGTTCACATACTGGAAGCTTACTCCACAGGATGATGTTGAGACATTGTAGAACCATTAAAGAATGGAACTTCGTGAAAGGAAGTTGGGAGTGCTGCCCTCAGAAGGAATTAATGTAGTTCTTATACTTCCCTGATTAATTCCCTTGAAAATGTTGTCATAAAGAGAGACCTCACTCTTTCTCTCTGGATGCCTGTCTCACTGTGTGGTCTCTTCCTTTAGTTGGTACTCTTGCCATTGTGATGCCATCTTCCATGAGGTCCTCACCAGAGCTCAGAAGTTGATGGTGCCATGCCCTCAAGCCTCCAAAAACCTCTTTTCATTAAAAAGTAACAAGTCTTGGGTATTTTGTGGTAGCAATGGAAAATGGACTAATACAGAAAACTGATACAACCAAAAGGGGTCATTGTTATAAATGTACTTGAATATGAGGAAGTGGCTTTAGAACTGAGTAACAGGCAGAGGTTGGAAAAGTTTGGAAGAGTGGACTAGAAAAAACCTAGAATGCCATATGTAAAGTGTGAGGCCTGAGAAGGCAGATGGCTAGGGAGCTATTCTCAGAAGGAAGTGGGGGTTCTATTGGATATTGGAGTAAAGGTCATCCTTGTGATGCCATTGAGGGAACTGGTATCTGTGACCCAGAGCAGTAGTGGTGAACCTATGGCGCATGTTATCATTGAAAGCCCTAAAAAGTTCACCATCACTGACCTAGAGCTTTGTGGAAGGTCAAATTTAAGAGTAATGACCCAGGATATTTAATGGAAGAAATTTCTGAACAGTAAAACACTCACTCTATGGCATGGTATCATTTGCTGTTTTAGTCAGATTTACAGTGAGATTTGGGAGCAAAAGGAAAATTCATAGTCTGGACAGGAAGAGAGAAAACATGTTCAGAAGAATGAAACAAGGGTATATCCCAGCTTGCAGAAGAGATTGTCATGGAAAAAAGGGAGCCATGTGGTAACTTGGAAGAGACTTTAAGAGTATCTCAGAAAGCTTTGAGGCTGCCTTTCTCATCATCATGTCATACCCTTGGACACAAAGATTCACAGAACTGTGATGTACTCGTCATGGGCTTGCTGCCCAGGTCCTCCATGAGGTCCTGTTCCTTACCCTATGGTGACATACTCTGTGACTGCAGCTATAGTTCAGGTACACTCAAATACAGCTCATGCTTGCAGCACACTTTGGTGTGTTCATATGGCACTGGTATTGCAGGTACACAGAGTTTCAGTGTCATAGCAGCTTCCACTGAGATTTCAAAGGAAAGTCTGGGAAGCCAGGCAGAGGCCTTCCGCAGAGGTGGAGCCAGTGCAGAGACTCTCCATGGAAAAAATGCCTAGGGGAGCTGTGGAAAGGGAGCCACAGCAGGAATCCCAGAAGGGTAGTGCAACCAGCTGTGTGCAAAGCCAGCCTGACAGTTTGATTCCCACGAGAGCAACCAACTGGGCTGGTGAGCAGCAAAGCTGTGGGGCAAGGCCCCTGAGACCCTGGGGTAACCCCTGCGTATTCACAAAGTGTCAAACTTGGGTCTTTAAGATTTAGTATCTACCCTGGTGGATTTTGTTCTTGCAGGAGACCTGTGACCCCTTTCTTTAGACATATGTCTAGGAATGTTTACTTTGTGCTTGTCTGGCCATTGTATTTTTGGATATAACTTGTTTTTGATTTTACAAGCTCACACCTGGAGTGGATTTCCTTGAATTTTATGTGAAACTTTAGACTTGGACTTTTGAGCGAGGCTAGAATGAACTAAGACTTTGGGACTACTGGACAGGGAATGAAGGCCTTTTGCATTGTGAGATGGACATGAACCTTGAAGACCAGGGACTGAATGCCATGGTTTGGGTTTAGTATGAATAATGTCTCCCAGCAATTCATGTATTCAGAATAGGTCCTTAGTGTGGCCACCATGTCCTCTTTGCCTCTCACATACATATCTGCCATAATGCTATCTGCCATAACACAGCCAAGCAGCCCTTAGCAAAGGCCAAAGAAATTGAGAAGCCTGACCATGGACTTTAAGCCTCCAAAACTCTGAACTAAATAAGCCTAATTTATTTATACCTTAACCAGTGACAAGCGTTTCATTATAGCAATAGAATTGGGCTAATACAGTAGGCCTTATGTTGCCTATCAATTAGGGTTGTTCACTGCTCTATAAGTTTGCCCCAGGTAGTCATTGTACCTGTGTTTAAATGCTGCCAGTATAGAGGACTTATTGCTGTCAAATGTAGCCTTTTTCCATTTCAGGTAAGGCATCCTCAGTTCGCAAGCCAAATGCTTAGAGGTCTCCATGAGGGACAGAAGTAAATACTCCTATTTATTGAAAGAAAAGGAAAAAGACTAATTGCTATTCAAAAATCTCCATGACTTCTATACAGTAAATCCCTGACTTGTGAACAAAATCCATTCTGGGAGAATTATTTGTAAGTCGTATTTGTACATGAGCTGACAAAGTGAGTCTTACACAGTACACCTGTGAAAGTTCCAAACTCGAATGTTCGTTAAGTCGGAGACTTACTGTATTATAAACTCAAGGAAACTCTTCTCAAAACAAGATTATTTATAGACTCTATTGTGAATCATCAGGGGAGATGTAATGACAAAAAAAAAAGGATAATCAGTCATAATGTAGTTTTGATTCTTGTTAGTCATTAGCTTTGAACAGTTCACTCTCTGATCTTCTATTATGTGAATTACATCATATTAAATATGGGAGCAAAATACCAACACAATGTCTGACTCAAGTTGGTGTTAAATAAATCATAGCCACTTTTTATCATTATTATCACTAGAAACACAGGTGCCTACCTGACTGATTGTAATTGACACCGACTGGATGTTTCTAAGGAAAGACAAATGTGATATGTAGGGACTCTGAGTTAGTTACCTCTCTAAGAATTATCCAATTAAGGAAAAGTGGATTAATAGGAAGATATCAGCCCCCAATTTCCACTTTGCTCCACAGTGGGGTTGTAGGGCCCAGATTTAACTACCTGTTCACATTCATAAACCTCTTATTATAGCACACTAAAAGTGTGAGCAGATGTCAAATACCGACCTTATTATGTAGATAAAATATCAGCTAATTTTATAGAAAATAAACTCAATTCAAGAGCCGAGGAAGAGATAGTGTTTTCAGCAAACGGCACTAGAACACCTGGTATCCATATATAAAAAATTAACCTCAACCCTTTATTTCCATACATGAAAATAACTTGAAGGG
>NW_004624774.1:19775626-19787148 GCF_000247695.1 Heterocephalus glaber | reverse complement strand
TTGTCTTCCAAGGTACTTCTTAGAAGTTGTCAAATTTACTTCAAAAAAGATTTTTGTAATATGCTTTCTATATCCTTTTAAATTCTGTAAAATCTGTAGTAATGTCTCCTAGATCTTGATATTGTAGTTTTAAAAATGTATAATTGATATTGTGTAACAGGAAGAAAAGGTCTAAAGGAGCAGGGGAAGTGGGAGGGGGAGGGGAAAGGAAAAAAGGGAAAAGAAAAAATATGAGAAAAGGAGAAAACTGGAAACAAGGTCTTTGCAAATAGGGAAGGGTGGAGGGGGTGAAGGGAGGGCAAGGGAAGGGGAAAAAAAATAAGAACCAAGGTACCCATGTAATGGTACAAGATCACAATGATGAATGTAACTGTATTTTATATTGAAAATGTACCAATAAACTTAATGGGGAAAAAGTATCAGCTAATTTCTTAACATTCTAATTTGTACTTTTTGGTTAGATCAGTGTGCTTAGAAAATATCTTTCCTCTATAAAGCCTTGATTTGGAGTATTTTCCAGTTTCCATGGTATAAATTCTTAAATTATAGCCAATTGCAAGCTCTCAACATGAAGTCACTGAACACAGAGTTAGGAGGAGATGAGTTAGTACAAGGAAAAACTCTACTACACCAGTGGATCAAGTTATGCATCTGTTTTGACAGTAGAAGGATTGACACCAGAACTTACATGCAAATGCAGTAGAGGGAAAGCAGTGGTCACCTAAGATTATATTACCTAGTGATGCCCTAGCCATCATAGTTGTATAAATACACTCCGTGATGTTCATACAATGAGAAAATCACATAACAAAGCATTTCTTAGAACATATGCCCATTGTTAAGCAATGCATGACTGTGGTTTGTCATTGTGATATACCAGGGAAACAGGATTCGGTCCAGAAAATTAGTTAATGCCAAATTACCCGAGCAATGCGTTTCATCTCTCTGCCATCTCTTTGCCCCTTTCTGTATATTCTCTAACCTTACTTAAGAAGGAAATCTTTTCTAAGATTCTTGTGCTCTGGAAGGGAAAGACTCCACAACCACTTCCCAATTATTAAATGTTTCTTTAACCAACAACTTAGAGATTAGCTCATGGACATAATGCACATTTGTAAAAGGGTCTTCTTTCCTTTCTTCCCACCCTCCTCCTTTCCCTTCTGTATCCTTTCCCTCCATTTTTCCTTGTCCTCCTCTTTATTCCCATCCCTACTTTATTCACAAGTATTTTCTTTCACCTTCTTTTGTGTTCCTAACAATTCCAAGAGTTCTTCAGAACAGGTAATAGTATTCTTGCTTCAGAAAAGTGGTAGGGGAACCAGAAAACTACCTGTCATGTTGTTATCCTCATTCTTATTTTGATGTTTTTAAATTTTGAAGTCTTCATTGTTATTCAGATATCCCCTTACTTTCTTAACATTTTTTCCACAATCTGAGTAAAGTGTGTTCAGTCTCTGGGCACCTTTCCTCTGATGTTGTAGATTTAATTTATTTTCCCCTACTGTACCCCAGTGGTTGTTGAAAACTATTATCATATTGCATCTAGGAAATTGTACTACAGTAGTATAAATACACTTCTGAGAACTTGTAATTAAACAATGATACCTAGAACTTTCTCATCAAAGTGAAGTCCCTGGAGATGATAAAACAGAATTCTCTTGGGAAGCAGTCCTGTTTTCAGCAGCTAATCACCATAGCAAGCAGAATTCTGTTGCAGACCGTCTTGGAACTCTAAGGGTGATACCAGTTGATGATTTTGTCAACATAGTAGATTAAAAAAAATAAACAGTTCTTCTCACTAAAGACTTTTTAAATTTTTCTGAAAGCCTCATGACTTAAACTGAAGAGGAAAAGATATTTGAGACATCGATTTGGTGTTTACCATGAAGCTCTCTGCAGACCTGCTTGAGATCATCACCTGTGCCATTCTAATCCTTCTGAGCTTTATAGGAAATGTATGTTTGTTTTATTCTACAAGGAAGTGTATCACTGGACGTTTACAGACATCGTTTTTTCTAATTTTCAGTCTTGTGTTTGTCCACCTTATTAAGAACTTGGTGGTAAATGTCATGAAAATTGTTTATTCTTCTGGTATCATGTTGGATTCAGTCACCTGCAAAGTTCTGCACTTCATGGCAGCCCTGACAACTTCGCTGGCCATCTGGTTCATGTTACACTTTGCAGTGTTCTTCCATCTGAAACTGTACCATATTGTCTACCCCTTGAGTGATGCTTCGAACTTGGACCAACAGAAACATTCCTTGAAGGGGATCTCTGCACTTTGGGTGGCTGGTGTGGCTGTGTACATACCAGTTTTAATTTATACTAGAAAACCAGAAAACCTGAATGCAGGAAATGATACAGACTCCTTGTCTACGAAGAGGATTTACATGGATTGCTTAATTGGCTTTGGAAACAAGCAGGTAGAGTTTTACTATGGGAAAATATTTTTAGTTCTGATTGATATTCTTCCTTTAGCCATCTTAGTCTTTGTCTGTTTTTGGATGTCTTTCCTCCTTTCAGCAAAAAAGAAGATGACATATGGTGACATCTGGATTGGAGATGATGATTCAGAAATTGAAATCCTTAGAGGAGCCAAGTTCAGTATTTTATTAATGTTGCTGATCACTCCACTTTGGATTTCTCACTTTATCTTAGTCTGTTTCTTGAACGACTTGGCAGCATATGTCTTCATTCCAGCTATTCTCACAGCCCTCTCTTCGGGCTTCTCTGCTCTCAGTCCTTTCCTGCTTATGCTGGTTAATTACAAAGTGAAGTTGGTGTCGTTCTGTGGTGCCAAAGAGGAAAAATCCACACCACAGCCTACAAATATCATTCTTTCTCCATATGCTTAATGGCAATGAACTTAACTTAAATCTGTGGAAAACAGACCCTATAGCTAGAGGACACACTTAAGGTTTCATAGCCCTTATCAACAGGATTTCTGAAAAGACCACTAGAAAATTGATTGCTCTCCAAAACAGACTTCTGAGGCAAACTAAGAAGACATAAAAACACTAAGTTACTGTAAAGTGAAGAAAAATTGTCATTACAACATTTGCTATTTAAGATAAAGCCAAGATTTCTAGTGTAAAAATTGTAAAGTAACTCAGCAATAATCGCTGTCTGGAAATGAGTGCAACATAAACACTGTATTAAGTATTTTCTCTGTGCAATTTGTGTAAAAAAACAACATTGTTGAAACTAAGGACAACACTTCCAGATGAATTCCTAAAGATACTCCTGAGTAATCTTGTGTTCTCATCTTATGTTTTCCTTGAAATGCTTCCACACATATTGGAAGTACATTTGGTAGGTGTGCAGTTTTCAGTTTTTTTACTTTTAATCCTAGCTCCTCATCTAAGCTAGAAGCAAATTTTATTCGCTATCCTCACCTTAAGTGTCTTTGTTAATTAGGGCTAGATAAAATCATTAGATTAAAGAATTACTGCTTGTTAAGTCTTACTCGATACAGACATGCAAATATTTGGTTGCTACAGACATGTAGTCTATTCTTGTTTAATCATCAAAATATATATCACACTATTTTCCTCAGGAAAAAGAACATTTATTTTAATGATAATTTATTTGGTTATTAAATTGGTATATTTAAAAATTGTTAATCTTTCATAATAATTTGGTTTCTGTACTTGGATTCAATAAAACAAGTATGTTATAATTCTAATTAAAAGTACACGGCCAGCTTCTTATTTTTCACAGTTAGCTAGAGTAGCCATTTGGACTGATTTGAATACAGTGAGTAATAATTTTAAATATCAATGTGTACGTTTTTGTAAGCATTGAATTTTAAGTTTATTTTTGTTAGATTCTTATACTTTTTCATTTTCCTTCTGTGTTAATAGACTGAAATTTGTTATATCGTGATTCTAGTGAATGAATATCTTGAAATTGAGATTACTACTCTAAAAAGGCTGTGCTGAATATAATAAATCTGGATCTCATTTACAGAAGAAACTTAGAACATCTTTGTTGCCATGAAGTGCTGTAGAGAGAGGAAATTTATTTTTTATTTTTTGTTCTTTTTTATTTGGTGCCAGGAATTGAACTCAGGACCTTGCGCTTGCAAAGCAGGCGGTGGAACCACTGAGCTAAATCCCCAGCCCAGAGAGAGGAAATTTAAAAGTAACCAAAGCTCCAATTTTGTAGGATTGTAGGCCAATGTCTGTCCCTTGTTGTCCCTTTCTTTAAAGACAGACTTAAGGCCTTCTGAGATTTCTGGGTGGTCTTCATGGGAAATGCTTACTTGAGTCCACTGAGGCAGTTTAGTCAGAAGGGTGCTAGGCATAATGAAGTTAACATCTGCGGGGAGGGAGGATGTGGGGAAGAGGTAACCATCTTCTGATTCGGTGCAGATGTAGCCAGAGCTGGGAATACCCACTGATCTTCACTAGCACTTCTCAAGTGTGATTCTGAGAACAGAATAACCAGGATTATCTGGGAACTTGTTAGAAACGCAGATTCTCAGGCCTTGCCTCAGGCCTATTGAATCAGTAATTCTGGGTTTAACCCAGAAATCTATTTTAATAAGCCTTCCGGGTGATTTTCAGGCTTGCTAAAGTTTGAGAACCACAATCTAGTGTTACTTCAAAGTTTAATTCCCACAAAAGATCAGAATGAAACCCAGATAAGTGACTCAGGATGTCATCTTCTGTGTCACCATCATCTGCCAATATAGTGTCTGCCTCCCACTGAAATGTCAATCAGGATTGCCATCTGTGTGCCATACATTTTGAATAATAGTTGCCAAATAAATCCACTGTAGAAATGAATCTTTGCAGAATCAAGGATTAAGCATGACCACTTCAGGTGTGCCAAAAGTTTGGAACTTAGATTTGGATAGTTTTCAGTACAGAACTAAGGACCCAGCTCCTAGATTGTCATCCCATGATTATTTTACAGAACCCAGTCCAGGACATGGTTGGCTTAAGCCCATGCTTTACTTCCCAGTACTAGAAATCTTTCCTTTTTCTTCTAGAAATTCATATTTTTTTTTCTGCCTGGACCTCATTAGATCATAGTTTGTCCTTGTAGAATTGATAAATTTTCATCTCCAACACAGAATTATATGCTTACTGAATGAACAACATTCTAGTTCTCTTTTTTAAATTCTGTTTTCTTTTCTTTTCTTTTTTTTTGTTTTTTGTCTTGTTTTGTTTTTTGAGGCAGGGTCTCCCTCTGTACTTCAGGCTGGCTTTGAACTCACTATGTAGCCCAGGCTGGCCACGAAGTCATGGTATTCCTCCTGTCTCAGCCTCCCAAGAGCTGGGATTACAGGTGTGCACCTCCATGTCCAGCCCAGCTCCAAAGTTATTTTTCTTTAATTCTCTTAGGTGTACTCCCTTTTCCCATCCCTTAACCTCCCTATTTCATTCAACTTCCTGGTGGGGTCAGGATCTCTACTAAATATTACAAAACTTTGGCCAGCAGAGAACTGAGTTATGCTATGGATAAGATAGAAAGGATAGGAATGCAAATTACAAGTCATGCATACCCTCTGCCTTCCTCACAGAGTTATATAAATAAAGTCAGAATAACTTTATTGAAAGTGATTTGAAAACAAAAAATGACACAGATGCAGTGTTGCTTTAACATTGCAGTTTTGGCAAGTTGAAATAAGAAAGGTATCAGACTGAGTCTCTGGCTGTGTATCTGTGAGGCAATTATAGAACCTCTTGCAGCCCTGGTTTCCTTATCTCAATGATGGAAATTATCAAGATGTTTTTCTCCCAGGATCTTTATGAAACAAGGTAAGTAAGAGAAAGTATATGTGAAGGTACCCACTTGTAGATCCTGGTATAGATTTTTCTTCATAGAATTTTCTGACTGTTCCTCTCAAGACAGCAAGGAAATGTAGCAGCCTTCCCAAGAGCTATAGCAGGCTCATTATATTACATTGTAATCTCTGTTTATGCCAGATAGTCACTTGCATTTTTTTCAAACATACCAGAAAACCTAGTATTCTGTTTACAGTCAGGCTTTTGAAGTACTGCCCTAGCCACTCCTATTTATCACCCCACTTTGGTACTCACCCTTCGACATCCCTTTTTAGAAGCAAAAATTCTCCATTTCTCCTTTAAAATTCTCGCTCCAGGCCCTTGGCCATGCTGTCCCCAGTCCTGGAGCACTTCTCCTTCCTGCAATTCCTTTCACATTCCCCCTCATCTGTCCCCTTTTAGCTTATCTGAGGAGATCTCCCTTGTCATCAAGTTGTCTCAGACTCATGTGCATCTATTTTAGCGAGTACCACCTTATATGAGCAAACTTTGTTTTCTTGTTGTCTCTCCTTTGTACTATATGCCCATCATGGCAAGGAGCATGTGTAAGTGGTATCTAGTCTGTATGGCCCCTCTATTCCATAAGTGAACAATTCGATAAAATCTGCACAGCTTGTGGCTTCCCACTCTTACTCCATGTGCTCTTTTTGGCTCCTTTTAGTTGCCTCTTTCAAGTAGACATTACTTGCCTTTATCATTTTTCTGCTTCAAGACTAGGCATTTAGCAATTGCCATACTTCTGGCCACTGTTGAATCAAGAGTGAAAGAAACTGAGTCCAATACTTGGAATGAGTTACTTTCTTGCCAGCCAAGCAACTGAGCCAACTAGGGACAACAATTCCACCCAAGCTTTCCAGTTCTTAGTTTATGATTTTTTTGAGCTCTTATATTGAAGAAAGTAAGCCCAGTATCTATATACAGGCTTTCAAATTAAAAATTTATCCTGTAATACATTTGGCAGTGTGCATTTGTATGCACGCATATGCCAGCATGTGTGCAGTGTGTTTGTGTGCATAGGAAGTGGCTACAGTCTTCCAAGTGTTGGTGAATTAAAGAATAAAGGAATAAGCTGTAATGCAAATCAAAGTTACCTCATCACCAAATGTACTCTGCTTATTTATTTTGACAAGCCCAGATTATTTTTAACTACCAGGCCTCAGTAAACTGGTAAATGTAAGAATAGTGACTTTGGCAGAAAAAGAGAAAAGTGTGTAACTTGAGCCTTGAGAATGAGTCTATACTGACTCCTTGTAAAATGGAGTGAGGCAGTACATTTTGAAAGGAATTTCAGTAGAGCAATTTATGTGATGGGTGACTATAGTCACAAATCAACGAGCCTTTTATGAGCCAAGCACACAGAATGTGTACATTAAAATGATTGTAGTTTCCCAAGGAAATTTTGTTGGCCACTCCAGGCTTTTTCCAGTGATGCTTCTATCACTCAACAGCTTTTTGGAAGTCTTCATTTGGAATTATTTCTCAGTCAGTTTTCAAGTCACAAACAGCCAAAAAAAATTTTAAATGTCACATGAAATCATAACACTGGGGTAGAGGAGAATATTTTAATGGGTTCACTATGTTCTGTAATCCTATGTGGCTCTGTTACTTTTAGCTCTTTCCCAAGTGAATCTTCCCTTGAAGCTGTGGAGTCATCACTGAGGTCACTAACAAGAAGGTGACTGCATTGATGGACCCCTTAGGGACATGTGCTCCTCAGACTCTAATAGGCACTAGAGGGACTTCTGCTGTCGGCAGTTTATCAAAACTGTGAGTAATAAGAGACATTATACACAATTAATACTTTTTACTTAGGCCTTTATCTCCTTAAGCCAAGGATCAGTTTGGAAATTGGATTAGGTGAATGATGGCAAAACTTTCAGAACTTTCAGTGATAGTGTCCTGCTGCAGCATGCATGCCATAGGCTTGCCAGGTTTCACCCTTGGGAGACCCAAAGAAGGGATAACCAAGATGTCACCAGCAGCCTCTGTGCAGCATAGATTTCCCACCAATCCAGGTTTTGACCCTACATTCTAATATTTGTCTTCTTTACCTCCCTATCTTCTACCCAAATCAGGAGGGCTAAACCACTGAAAACTGTTTCCTTTACCTGTCTTTACTCATCCACCCCCTGCCTAACCTACACTTCTCTCCACACTTTAAAGAAAAAGTTTTAACCACACAGTACACCTGTCTAAATGAATAACAAATTAAAAATTGCCAGTGCAAAAAAAAGGAGGGAGGGCACGGGATTTGGCTTAGCGGCACCGCACCTGCCTCGCAAGTGCAAGGTCCTGAGTTCAATCCCTGGTACCAAAAAAAAAAAAAAAAATTGCCAGTGCAGTGAAAAGAAATGAAAAACTCAAATGAGCTAGAAAGAATTGATTTCAACCAGTCAGTACTACTTAGGGTAGAAAGATCTTGAGAGGTATGTTGTGAGGGACAGGGCCTGTGATACAAAGGAACCCCTCAGGAAGCCTCAGAGAACCCATGACAAGTGGCTGTAGTTTACAGGGTTAAGGCTGATGGCATGGGGGTACAGTGAAAATTTGTAAATGACTAGGTTCTGAGATCCCAGAGGGGCTCAGGTGGAAGTGAACTATGATGCATAGCAGTAATAATCTCATGTAAAGGATTCTAAGCTGAATTGCCCTTTATAGGGAGCCTGAAAACTGGTTTTCCCTTAGGCATAAACCTATTCTTCACACTCTTTTTTTTTTTTTTGGTACCGGGAATTGAACTCGGGTCCTTGCACTTGCGCGGCAGGCAGCGAAACCACTGAGCTAAATCCCCAGCCCTATAAACCTATTCTTCTTGGTCTGAGTAGGGTCAGCCCTCTTGCCTCTAAGCTGCTGGTCTGAGCCAGCCAGAGGATGACTTTGGGTCTTTTTCTAGGCTTGCACTTGGCATGGCTTCCTCCCTTCCCCTCTACACACAGCAGTGCAGTGGCACCATGTAAACTCACACCAATAACAACAAAGCAAGAACGTTTCCATTCTCCAGTTGTAAAGTGAAAGAAACATGATCGCCACCTCATAACATTTTATTATGTTTGCAAAGGTTTTCTTTTTCTGGTTCTAAGAGATAAAAAGGAGAATATGGAAACACAAATTGGGACAAGGCAGTAGTTTATTTGTAAGAAATTTTATTTTGTTGTTGTGCTATGATAGTTTAAAATGATCTTTAAAATACAGATTCAATCTTAGAATACAAATGAAGTCAACGTTTTTGACAGGAAGCTTGAATTAAAAAGAGGGGAGGTTATTAATGGTAGTAATTGTTATTTAATACAGAGTTCCTTAGAAGGGTCAAACACTCAAATGTCTCCAAGGCTGAGTAGGGCATCAGGGAGGGGCTCTGGTGACCTGGGAGTATGAGTTTGCAGACAGGTAGGAGCAGCTGCTGCTCAGCACTAGCCAATTGTTGTCATGGGGAATGCAGACCTTTGCTGCCAGAACTCACATATTTTTAAAGCAAAGCCAGAATTCGAGAATTTTATATGAAATCACCCAAGTCTACAAGTTGGCAACTGATTGGATTTTTAAAAACACTGCTAAGGGCCAAACAAATCACATCTGTGGGCCAGACTCAGCTCATGGGCCTCTGATGTGTGACCTGAGTAGCTGGGCTTTCTGTTAAAGCACATGTGTTGTCAGTCAGAAAAGGGGGCTTCTTGGTTCCCATCATGGAATGGTGGGAGATGGCAGAAGAGCAGGCTGAGAAAATCAACCAGAGTCCATCCAGCTCAGTTTCCTGTCCAGCCTGTTTCCTCATTTGCAGCAGCTGCCCTAGTCTGACCTCATTCCTTTCCTTCTCACCCCTAATACCTCAGAAGAAAGTGCCCAGAGGTGCTAGATGCTTGGTGGAGGGGCAGCACATGAAAAAGAGAAAGACAGTAGTGACCACTGGGGCAACTGTTGACTCTAAAGGAGCAGTTGAAAATGTGGCCAGCATGGGCTGAACCATCAAGATTTCTGCACGTTATCAGTGACGGCATAAAAACTCTCATTGAAACCAAACCAAAGGAGTTGTGTTGGAGACAGAATAAGATATTTGAAAGGAAATGGCTGTGTTATGGAGGCCTGCTTCAAAGTGAAGTTCAGATGCTGTGGACATTTGGTCTGAGGCTGAATCATCCAGCCCATTTAGATATAAGCAGTGGCCCAGATCTTCCATAATGAGCTTCAACTATGGTAACTCTTGGCTTCTGGCTGACAGAACAAAGAATATCACTATTCATCTTAGTTACTTTTCTTGTTGCTGAGACAAAATACCCGACACCCAAAGTTAAAGGAGGAAAGGTTTATTTAGCTCACGGTTTGTAGAGGTTTCAGTCCATAATCAGCTGGTTCCAAAGCAGGGTGACATGACAGGAGAAACAGCTCATGGCAGCAGACAGAAGGTAGCAAAAGCAACAAGGGACCTTGACAGTGTCTTTCTATCCATTTTGTCTTATCCAGACTACTTAGGTCGGGTAACACTCAACACCCATAATCTGGAGCCTAGCATTGCACCATGAATCATTTCCAGCATCACACACTCTAGATCTAGCCACTTCTGAAAAAGCCCCACCTGTGACCCTATGAGGCTTTAGGGTCTAAGCACAAGCCATAACAACTACCATTCTCCAAGTGCAGATACAAAGATACTCTGCTTTGATGCCCTAATTTGTGTTATCTACTGGTTATGTTTCATTAGAATGGCTACACTCAGGTGGAGACTGCCTTCTGTATTGTCACAGCATCTCATATAGGAGTTTCTTAAAGATCTACTTAGTCCTCAACTATGACAGATTTCTCTGCTTTGTTTCCTCTTATTTGCATGTTCCTGATTATTCTGGATGCATTGCTTTTTCATTTTGATCTGTTCCTTGTCTTAAACTACACAAATGGTAAAATTATAATAAACAGAAAAACAAATCATATCCCAAACCCATCACCTTGTTTATTTTTCCACATTTCCTCTCCTCACATGCATATGTCATTTTTACATGGTCTTAAGTGTGGTGGATACAGAGTCCATCCAAGGGAGGGTTAGGATACTGGTTCCTGTTGTTTGCATTATTCTGTATCACATCCTTATACCCAGTGTCAACTTTGTGGCAATCACCAAAGCCATGGAATTAGAATTTGTAGATCAACAATTCACATGGAGGACAGATTGAGTGAGAAGAAGTTGGGTTGGAAGAAAGTCTATTAGCTGATGAGCTGGAATCCAAACAGTCTGGGTTGTCTCAGAATCCAGAGTGGAAGAGAAAATTATTTTGAGTAATTTGCAAGTATGAGCGTATGTTTTCCTCTCAAAGGCTCTGTGAGGACTAGAGGGAAAGTAATATACTTATATACCAAGAAAACTGCTTGAGAGCCTACTTTTAAGATTTCTATCAATAATAAAATATCTGGTTTTAAATAGTTTCTATAAACACAAACTGATTTTTCTTTTCCTTTTAAAAACTTCTGTGATTTCGGAAGAACTTTATCCACTTATTATAAATGGATAATTTGAGCATGGAAGTAGCCTCCTTATCCTTTTTGGGTGGACTCTACTATAAAATATGGCAAAATGACCAACATGTGGGAAGGGAAGGAGAGGAAACATGAAAATTAAATCAGGTGATGGGCTTGGTATTTTTTCTGTTTATCATAATTATACCATTTGCATGACTTTAAAAAGGAACAGCTCAACATTAGCATTTCTTTCTTTCTTTTTTTTTTTTTTTTGATCCGGGG
>NW_004624774.1:19763114-19774996 GCF_000247695.1 Heterocephalus glaber | reverse complement strand
CTCTCTCTCTCTCTCTCTCTCTCTCTCTCTCTCTCTGTCTCTCTCTCTCTTTCTCTCATGTTGAACTGGAAGTTGTGGTTGTACTATAAATTCTTTTTTTTGTACTATAAATTCTAAAATATCTGTCACTCTGAATTAGTTGATACCTACCTCATATGATTACTCTGGAGATTTGCTGTTCATGGATCTATGTACAACATCCAAGGATATGACAACAGGAAGTACTCCAGTATGATTTTCCTGAGATTTTTAGACTGGTCCCCTTTCCTGGAAGCCCATACTTTCACCTCGGGTGGGATGAGAAGTGTTTGGGGGCTGAAATGAATCCTAATGTTGATCATAGGGGGAAATTCTAAACTTGACAAAAACAAGCAAGCACAAGTAAAACAGATGGCATGGGTGCTAAGTGCAGAGCCATGGCCATGAAGGAGCTATGCCCACTGCTCTGGGGAGCCCACGGGGATGCCTGGAAAGAGGAAATGTACCCTGAGGCAACAATAGCACCCAATTACCTTTCACATTTTGTTTAAATATATGTCATATTCTTAGTTATAAATAACTTTTTTGCCTTTTTTTCTGCTTTGTCTTGTCCAGGAAATTATAAATATTTGGCCTTACTCAAAATGTGCAAAGAAGAATAATGGAAGCACCTGAATACCTTGATTTGGATGAAATCGACTTTAGTGATGATATATCTGTAAGTATTACTACTTGTAAGCAATGTTTTCAGTATTGCCTTTAACTTCATGGGCTACTTTCTCTACTACAGTCTTTATATCCATTCTTCCAATTATATTCAGGAATTGAAAACAAATTCCACATGGATCACAAAGTGTGCTTTGGGGTTCTCAGAACCAAAAAGTGAATCCTACCTACTTGTGTGAGACATTGGGAGGATAAGGAATTTAACCTCAGTGAGCCTCCAACTTTTAATCTGTTCCAGTGCTGTCAGAATTACTCATGAGTACATCTAGAAACTGTCTGTATATGCACATAATTAACCCTATGAATGTTAATTCCCAATTTCCTTATTTGGCTGGCTATTTGACAGCCAGAATTCTCTAGGGTTCACAAGGACATAGAGTCCAAGTTGAAATTTATTAATTGATGAAAACAAAGGGAGTTTTTCCAGTCAATAAGTATGAGAACATAGAGTGGACATTTGTTGGGAATCTGCAGAAGAGTAATGTCCTAGTCCAGCTGACTTCATGATGTACTGGTTAATTCTGTGATACCATGGGCTGCTGAGTCTCTAAGTTCCCCTAACAGTCACAGACTCTGCTGCTTCCAGGTTCCCTTGGGGCTGTTCTGAGTGGATTGTCTTCAGGCACCTTGCTTTATACTAGACCACATGGTCAGTGCTGCCTCACCTGCAAACATGTTGGCATCTGTCAGCAACTGTGGGCGCTCAGAATACGTGATGAGAAGCTTGCTGTTTCTGAAGTAGCTATATCATGCTTCTTTCTGGGAACTCACAATTTCTGACTTTATCTCCCGTTAATTTGTCTGAGTCTAGAGCTTTGGGTCACCACCAGAATAGTTCTAAAATGATGAGTTTACTTTAACATGCCTCTGACAACAGTTTTGTCCTCTGCTCTACTCTTTACCTTGAAGTAAAATATCTGTACTATACAAAAGAATTAGATTACTGGGATAATTTCTGCAAATCACCTGTTTGATGCAATCTTGGATAACTTTTGTTTTGAACCAGAGAAATGTGAATTCAACCTTTGCCTATTTCCAGACATTTCTTTCAGTTTTAAAAAATAAATTTTATTTTGTATATGTGATATTATAAAATGTTGGCATAGTAAAATTATTAGCTTAATGAAGCAAATTAACATACCCATCACCTCACATAGTTATCCTTTTAAAAAGAAATTGTGGCAAGAGCAGCAAAAATTTACTTATTTGACGGGGAATCTCAAACACTGGACAATTTTTTTAGCTATAATCCTATGTTGTACTTTAGCCCTCTAGACTTGTTCATTTTATATATCTGTTACCTTGTATCTTCTGACCTACGTCTCCTTTTTATTTATTTTTTTTAGTGTTTTCATTTTATTCATGTGTGGCAATTTTTATTAGTCCTCATTCAGAGTAATGTGAAGTGAGCTTCCTCCTTACCATAGTATCTTTCTCTCTCAATCACTGTGCCTGACTTCAGAATGTTCAGAGTGTGGTTCATTTACAAGGTATTTTGATTTGAGCAGGGGAAAGCAAAGAGACAGAAGGAAGGTGGGGGTGCAGAAGGTGTAGTAGGAAAGAATATTTGTGTTATGATTAGGAGCTGGGTGGTAGCTCTCCATGGTTTAATAGTAGGGTTGTCTTTTGAAAGCACCAGCTTTGAAGGCAGCCAGCCTCAGTTCCTACCTTCCCCTGCCCTTTGCTGTCTGGATAATTTGGTGGGATACACTGACTGCATCTCTCTGAGATACTCACGCAACTTGTAAGATGATATTTAGGATTGGGTGAAGTAATAATATATGTGAAACACTGCTTAGCGCACAGTGAGTTACTCTTAAAAATGGCAGCTTTTGTTGTTATTTCAATGAATAATACAATAATATTTATATGACCAATGGTGAAGAAAGAACTCAAGGGAAAAGACCAGGCATGATGTCAAGATATTTCTTTAACTACAAGGGAGCAGTTGTATTTACAGAAGAATCATCTGGCAGTAGCCCATAATTTTGATGAATTAGGAAGCTCTACTTGAAAGATAAAATATATTAAGCAATAACTGAAGCTGTTTAACAAGTTAGACTACAGGATTATGCAATAGTTGAGCTTCTATAACTTGACTACTCTGAAACATAAAGATGTCCATCTGTAATAGTGTAACTATACCAAAACTTCTCCCCTTTAAATATGTTCTGTTGTTTCATCTTTAAACTGCACTTAAAGTGAAATCTGATTTGAAAGTGCATAGAATTGATTAAACAATAATAAGGGCAGATATTTGCTGAGCGCTTACTACAGGACAGGCATTATCTTGTTTAATCCTCACAACAATCTTGTGCTGATAGTACTATTACCTTCTCCAACGTCCCGCCACGGGAGCATTTGGCAGTACCTGGAGACATTTTTCGTTGTCGTACCGAGAGGTGCTACTGGCAATCAGTGGGTACAGGCCAGGAATGCTTCTAAACATCTTGCAACATACAAGTCAATCTCCTGCAACAAAGAATCATCTAGCCCCAAAATTGATAGTACCAAGGATGAGAATCCTGGTCTATTTAATCTCCTTGAAACTGAGGAAGGTCTGCTTTCACTTCAAACTCTAAGCATAATAGAGTTTTATCATCGTGCAGTATTATCCAAATTCAATACTTTAAATATGTCAGAATTATACTACTGTTATTTAAAGACTTCATGAAGAAAAAAAGTAGAGATTGCCTCTTGAATATTGAAATGATTGCCCTCTGCTTATTTAAGTAAAATAGGAGGGTCAAATATTATAGCTGCTTTATAGGCTAAATGGAGATTATTTAAATGCTAAAATTGGAAAATGAACATGTTTTCACTGTGTTAATTCACTGGCATAAAAAGAAATTTGGTTTATTTCCCATGAAGATGGTTTTATTTTTAGGGTTCTGTAAACCTCCATCTCTGACAGCCCTCTGACTCTTTCCTGGTTAAGTGGCGGAGAGGGAAGGAAGGTGCATGTTACATTTGGAAAAGATGTTTACAAAACTCATGCCAAAATCTAAAACTCTTCTTACTCGCCAGCTGTAGCCCTATTATGTAGGATAGGCTTTGTATTTCATGAGTTGTCCCTGTAGTCATGAGCCTAGTTCTTGTTTTAATTAAAACACAAGCTGTATATTGGTATAAAAAAGAGAACTTTTTTGCCTTTACTCAATGAGACAAAACACAGAAGGCAACCAAATTATTTTGAAGTTTCCCAGGCTCAAAAATAATGTGCATCCTTTGCAAAATGCAGAGTATAAACTATACATTCTTATAACCCTGCCATCTGAAAAGGCAAAACCTTGTGCAGTAACTGCAGGTCTGTGAAAGAGATGATGACACACATAAACACAAAGGTTCAAAACAGGGCTTTTCTGTCACTTCAACTGGGTTTACAGATTTTTTTTTCTTTAGTCCTATGGGAGCCAGATCCCTCTATTGTTAAAACAGAAACCTCTGGAATTCCTTGGAGCCATAGTGTATTTGTTTATTAAGAAAGTACAAGTTGCTGTTCTCAAAAATTGTATCACACATAAGACTGAGGAAAGCAGAGGCTGGACTATGACTCTATTGAAGAGCTTCACTCATAGGCACCACCTGTCAGAGTTAGCTGAGGCACACACTGAACTGAATCCTTTATCAGTTGTCTTGATCAAGCCTCACATCAACTCTGGGAGTCAGACTTTTTCTTCTGTTTCTCCGATGGGAAATCTGAGGAGTGTATGACTCCCACAAAGTTATTGATAAGTGGCAGGGTCTGGACTTAAATACCAAACTGGTTTTTTTTCTTTAATTTTTTTTTTAAATCAAACTGTTTGACCACATTATTCTTCCCTCCTGAGCAACTTAGTTGAGTAGAAATATCTCTGGGCCAGTTGCTTCACCCATCTCTCTCCCCATTTGGCACAGAAGTGATTGCACATTGCTTCCTGGCAGTAAGAGAGTTGGTATACATTATAAATAAATAAAGTAAAGACAGCTAAAGGGAACTTAAGCAAATCTCTTAATTTTACTCTACCTCAGACTTCTTTTCTGCAAGTTGATAATCTACTTATTGTTTTGGGTTTTTATAAGGAAAACCTAAAAATGTATGCTTATGTGTTATATACACATACATGTGAATATACACATGCATACAGATATAAACATGGTACACATACAATGCATGTAAATATCTTCACACAAATAGAAATGGGTAAAGCACTCTACTCCTCTGTGTAAGAATCATATTGCCTTTCTGAAGCAGCCTGACTTACAGTTTTGGTGAAAGTTGACATTTTTTGGCAATCACATAACTTAATTTTTGTGCAGGCCAAACATGATCAAGACACATAAGTGTCTTTCATTTTACTATCCCCTTTAGTCCAAGTCTTTGCAACCTAGAGTAAAAACATAAAATTATTGGCTGGGGATTTAGCTCAATAGATCTGCTGCTTGCCTCAAAAGCACAAGGTCCCGAGTTTGATCCCCAGTACCAAAAAAAAAAAAACCCATAAAATTATATGGGTTCATTTTCCTGAGGTGCTTGAACTACCCATACTATCTGGTAGAGTAATAAATGCTTATGGCATACTACACTCACTTTTAATGAGTTTTCAGGCCCTCGCATAAAAAAATATTCCTTGCAGAATAGAATAGCCTTTATTTTCATCAAAATACCTACCTGTGGGCCAGGGATTTAGCTCAGTGGTTCAGCCACCTGCCTCTCAAGTGCAAGGTCCCGAGTTTGATCCCCGGTAGCCCCCCCCCCCCAAAAGAATCCCTACCTTTCCTTCTGTTTTGTGTGGACCACCTTTTACTCAGTTCAATCTACTAACACATCCCTGGATTTTATTACATTTCAACAAAGACCTGAAGAAAGGGATGGAGAGTCCACCAAATGGGTACTGGCAATGAATTGGGTGTGTAAAGAATAGAGCTTTGCCCCGCATTTAGGTATAGAACAGAATATGAAGACATTCAGAGTACTGAGAACCTGGCTTGTTCTTCCACTCCAGCAAGAAATCTACCAGAGATACATGGATCCTGTTATGCCTTTCCAGAAATTTCATGTGCCCTCTGGCTATCTCAGTCCCTCCTTCACTGTCCCTGTCAGCCACACCCTTTCAAGCAGTTGCCCTGCTTTTGTCTAAATTAAAACTTTTCTTAGTGCTTCTCAGTATGGTTTATTTTCAGCAACTATTCAGAAGGCCCCACGTATTATAGTGTTTTTTGCAATGTCCTGCATTTGTGTCCAATTACCTCTCAGTCCAGAAGACTCCAACCTCACATTATCAAAAGCCTTAAACCTTGTTCTAACATCATATATCATATATATTCTCTTGTTTTCTAAATACCTGAAAGAAAAATGAATTAGGAATCATATAATCCAGAAAAGATGAATTATATGTTGATGTCCCATAGCCACTGTTAGATGCTAGGACTGGAACCAAGTTCTTTGGCCTCCAAGCCTTGGACCAGACACCTCTGCCAGAGGGAGAGAGGGGCCTCAGGAAAAAGTGGTTTCAGAGAAGAATAAGCAACTGCTAGATTTTTTTTCCCATTTGCTTTCTTTTACTCAGCAGATAACCCTAGGAGTTCTTATCTTGCTTGGTAGTCATTAGATTTATTGGGTCAACTATATATGTTATTTATACAAACTATTTGCCTTTCACAATTAGCTTTTTTTGTCACTATACCCAACAAGAATCTATCAGTCATTAGTAATACTCCCCATACAGTTCTAGGCTTGGGGCAAATAACACAGACTTGGTCTATGCTCACAGAGTTTATAGAATGCTATGACAACTAAGGGTTACAAGCTCCATTCTTGAATCAGTCTTTATATTTTGGTAGTGATTGATTATTGGCTTGAGATTAAAGCTAAACCGTTATTGATGTTGAACAAAGGTTATGACTGCCATCTGCCCTACTGAAAGATAAATTTTTCTTTTAATTTTTTTGTAATTTGAAATTTTGCTTCAATAATTATGACTTTAACATCATTTTCCTGATCATTTTTATATTTTTTAATTAAATAATAATAACATCTGTTGAACATTTACTGTGTATTGCATGTTTCACATATTCCCATGTTTTACATTGTTATTATGCTTTACATCATAATCTTAACAGCCATACTCTGAAATAGGAAGTTGCTACACTGTTTCACCAGTGAGATTAAGAAATTAATACTAGCTGTACAGTGGTGTCTTAGTTACTTTTCTCATTTCTGAGACGAAATACCCAATGCCCAAAGTTAAAGGGGGAAAGGTTTATTTAGCTCACAGTCTGTAGAGGTTTCATTCCATAATTGGCTGGCTCCAAAACAGAGTGGCACATGGCAGATAGGCATCACAGAGAAGAAACAGTTCATGGCACCCACGTGGTGGTAGCAAAAGCAACAAGGGAACCTTAATAATGTCTCTCCCCCCACTTTTTTTTTTGGTACCAGGGATCGAACTCGGGTCCTTGCGCTTGCGCAGCAGGCGGTGAAACCACTGAGCTAAATCCCCAGCCCTCTCCCCCTTTTATCCAAACTACCAGGATTAGGGTGGTGCCAGACCAGTCAGATTTAGTAACTACACACCCTTAATACCAGCATCACACACTCTAGATTCAGCCACCTCTGAAAAAGCGGGGCTTTGGGGGGACATCTAGACACAAGCCAAAACAAGTGAAGTCAGGATGTAATCTGGGCAGTCTGGCTCAGAATTCATGTGTATAATCATTGCACTAAAAATGACTTCTGTTTGACCTTCCCAGTTCACCTAGAGCTCTTTCCCATCCATGTCTACTACTTATAGTAGAAGGAAGTCATTTGATACAATGCTTTCACTACCTTTGCCAGTATGGGTCTTCATCTTTTGCCCACTCTCCACTACATTGATTACAGCAGTATTGCATTGTAGTTCCCAGTGTGCTCTGAAGAATATCAAAAAGAGTTACTAATTTTCCTAAATACTAACCACAAACAATACCTAGCATTTAAATTTTTAATATTTTTTAAACATCTAAGAAAATATAATAAAAGCAAAGAACCAGAGCAATAGTCAAATGCATTTGAAAATAGGATTGATTATAGTAATTTTAATGGAGCCTAGAAGGTGAAATATAATTAAATAATGGCTGATTATGAAAGTGTGGTTTATCCATAACTGTACCATGGAGTAGTGGTGGACACTGTGATAGCACTTAAGCTACCTGTGAAAACATGGGGTGTGAAAAGAGAAGAATGTCCCCAGAAAAGAACTGTACCGAAATATATCCCATGTGATAAGAAACAAGAAGCTTTTAAAAAAGAAACTGAAAAGTTTTCAGCGATAAAGAAAACTAAATGAGCCAAAGAGGGGAGCAGAACTTAAGAGGTTAAAAGAAGAGACTTTCAATAGTGGCAGACAGATCATTATTAAAGATAAGCGTTGAAACTTGTCCCTGTAGCCAGGCATGGTGGCACCCACATATCATCCCAACGCCCTGGGAGGCTGAGGCAGGAAGGTGGCAAGTTCTGGTCCAGTGCAGGCAACTCAGGAGACCCTGTCTTATATAAAACGATGGGGATGTAGCTCAGAGCTGAGGCCCTGAATTCAGTCCCCAAGTTCTGAAAAAAAAGATTTAGTGACTGTAGTGAGTTCAGTGACTGTAGGATGATGTGTCTTGGTGACTGAGGGTAAATGCAGACATGAGGAAGCAGAAACAAGACCAGAGACAGTGTTCTCATAAACACCAGAGCAGGGTGCCTATGGACTGCTCAGGGAGTGGAGCACCCTGAAGGGGCAGGGGTTTTTTTGTTTATAGGCTCTAAGGAGAAAGCCAGTACTGAGAGAGTGGCCAAGAAGATGCAGAGAAGGGGATGAAGGCAGGACAAGAGTCTTGAAGAACTGAGGCCAGAGGAAACCCTCGTGTGCCCAGGGGCTGGAGCTGTAGGAGTAGACAGTCATCCTCAGAGATGTGCAAGGACAGAACCTCTCTTCTGAGTGGAAAGGGCAAGCCTTGGAAGAGGAGACAGCCAGTGTCCTATAAAATATTATGCTCTGAAAATACCCCTTTAGCTGTGTCTTTGCCTTCACACATTGTTGTCATTTTTTTTATTGCATGCCCATTGAGATGCCTGCCTGAATTTTGGAAAATTCTGTGAAAAATCATGAATTTCACAAGAGTGTTTGGGTGGATAGCTTGTTTCTTTTGGAAACTTAGAGGGACCTTAGTTACTTAAAAGTCTGTAGCTCGAAAAGGTGCTTGGGATGTTATGCTTTCATTTTCTGTAGCTCATTATCATTTGAGTAATGTCTGCTTATTCACCCAACTGACTTCAGTTTTTAGGAATAAAATCCAAAGCTTTTCCGGCTCAAATAATATATAGGGTAATCAGAGATCCCCACTGCCTGATGTAAAAGTCATGTGCTGTGGTTGTGAATCCCATGTGTGCTCTGCATGGCAGGATGACCTGGTGGACTAGCTTAGCCTGGAGTGTGTAGGGTTTTCTAGCATCATATCAACTGTGTAGTTTGTGAAGCTGAGTTTTCATTGTCAAGCTTCAGCCACAAACTCTCGTGGGTAAGGAAAGGATAAAAAAGAAGCCGAGTAACATGCTGGAATGGGCTGAGCCTTCTTTCCTTTTATTCCAGTCCCAGTTCAGCCCCTCTCGTCCTGCCTCATTATTTTTCACATCTTGTTCTACTGAGCTTAAAATCATGACTGGAATGAAGATGAGGATAAAAGGGCTCTGGGACACTCATCAAAAACAGATTAAAAGGGCCAGGGATGTAACTCAGGGGCACTGTGCCTGCATGGCAAGCGCAAGGCCCTGAGTTCGACCGCTGGTATTGGGGGAAAAAAAACAGGTTCGAGAGAAGAGAAAACATTTAACAACAGTTAACAGTTTGTAAAATGACTTCATTTATATTATTTCAAATAATAATCTGTGTTTTACAGACAAGGAAACTGAGTCTCAGAGATATGAGTGCTTTATTTGTCCAGAACCAGAGCTAATAAATGATGGAATTACAACTTGAATCTAGATCTTCTGTCCACAGATTCATTATCCATTATACAAAGGATATCAGCAAATACAGTTATTCTGTTGAGTTTTTTTTCTTTTAAATGCACCATGATTACATTGTTAGATTTGTAATTATGGGTTTCTCCAAGAATTAGTTCTATGTAAATGTAAACTGCTATTATTGTTAATGTTACTGCAACTAAAGTCATGGACAACCTAGAGGAATTCATTTAATTGAGCTTAATAAGTGTTTAGTATCAGGTAAATAAAATATTGTTTGCATCCTCTGGAAGCAGCTAAAACATGTATGTAAAAACATAGATGGAATGTAATGTGACAGATTCTGTAATGGGTGCATAAATAAGATGAAATAATATAGAGCAGCAGATTTTGAACTCTATTATACATCAGAGTCCCCTGGATAGCTTGGGATAAAATGGATTGCTGGACCTCACACTTAGAGTTCTTGATTCACAAGCTGTGGAATGATTCCCAAGAATTTGAACTCCTGAGAATTCTGGTGTTGTTGATACCACTGATCCAGAGATCATGCTTTCAAAGCTGGTATGACGTCCTTCTGGGAGAGTCAGGGAAGGTTTTGTAGACTTGGTAGCCAGGTAAATCTTGAAGAATCTAAAGAAGTTTGCCTAGTGAAGTGGGTATGGACATTTAGGTAGATAAAATAGCAGACATTTAAGGTAGAAGCAGGCAAAATGATAGATAGGGAAACCTAAGAGATTTGTTATTTTGCCAAGCATGATGGCTTATACCTGTAATCCCAGCTACTCAGAGACAGAGGCAAGAAGATCACAAGTTTGAGGCCAGCCTGAGCAACTTTACAAGATTCATGCTCAAAAAAAAAAAAAAAAAAGAAAAGGAATATACCTCAGTGGTAGAACACTTGCCTAGCACGCTCAGGAACTAGGTTCAATCACCAATACCACTAAATAAATTAATAAAACAGATTTGTTATTGCCACCCTCAAAAGAAAAGTGGACAATACTGAAAGATGAAGCTAAGCTTATGCTATGCTTGTGCACATGGTCTTTAACCTGGAGGTTGTGTGAAGCCGTTGAAGGCCACACACTCAGATAAAATGCATTTCAGAGAACTAATTTTTGTACCAGTGTGAAAGGTTGGGAGAAATTGTCACTACCTAAACATGGAAAAGCTGCTTTGAATGTCTATAGTGTTAGGCCAAGACCTAGTAAAATGTGAGTACACAGTGGCATTTGTTCAGTCCCTGTGTGCCATGCACATGTGCAAGTCAAATCAGAACTTACTGCTCATCATCTCTGTGGTCAAATAGGAAGAGCTGCAAGCCACAGTAATAAGTCAGACATCCAAATGTGCCTGCCTTTGGGATGGGAGTTAGGATCCACATCCCTGGAAATCCAGATAGCAGTTCACCCTTTTTAATCAGATGCATACCATTAAGCCTGGTGAGCAAACCTTATTGAATTTGTCATTAACTATATTTAAATATAATCAATCTTGAGACGCCAAATCACCCCGCTACAGACAAGCAGGTCTGTGCGCGCCCTAACGATGTCCTGAGTCACGCGGAAGACGCCTAATCACCCCGCTGCAGACAGGCAGGTCTACCCATGCCCTGTCTAGGTTCTGAGTTGCACAGAACACGCCAGGTCGGCCCACTGCAGACAGGCAGGTCTGCTCACACCCTACCGAGGTTCCCAGTCACGCAGAACACTCGCCAAGTCAACCCTCTGCAGACAGGCAGGTCTGTGCACGCCCTGCTGAGGTCCTGGGTTGTGTGGAAGACACCAAGTCACCCCGCTGCAGACAGGCAGCCACCTGATTCCACACTACAAAGACAAAGAGGACACCAGACCAAGGTACTGAGTCCCACTGTTCCCGGCCCACAGGTAGGGGCTTCTGAGCCGTCGTCCCATTGCTCCTGATCCAGAGGAAGGGGCTTCCCTATCACCATCCCTCCCGCTGCTCCCAGCCCAGAGGAAAGGGATTTTGGGTCACCATCCCTACTGCTGCTCCCGGCCCCTGTCCCACCTCACCCAGCTCAGAGGAGGTAATCTGTGCAGGCACTAACAGCCCTCTGCCCCAGTTGAAACGAGAAAACACATAAATAAGTCTCAAAACCAGACTTCCAGATCACCTACAGCAACCCCAAAGGGAAATGAGATGGAACACTCTGATACTCAACCACCTGGACCCACTGAACTGGCAACAA
>NW_004624774.1:19602358-19757614 GCF_000247695.1 Heterocephalus glaber | reverse complement strand
ATCTTGGATTTACTCTTTCTAAAATTTTTCCTTGGAAGAAAAACAAAAACAAAGAAGGTGAGGTATATGGCAACCAACACAATAGTCCCAGTTTTAATTGAATTATAGACTGTGTAATTGTTTAACCTCTACCATCTGCTCTCAAGAATCTCCTAGATTCCTTAGAGAGCTTGTACTTGTCCAGAAATGTAAGGTACCTTATGACCAGTAGTACCAAGAAAATTACCCCAACTCACCCTGCCCCAGTAACATAATATAATAGGGAAAAACAACTTTAGTTTTGCTTTAAGAGGCAGTCTCCCTCCCTCTGTACATACAGTGAATTTTCTAAAGCACCTGTAGTCTCAGAGGAACAGCCAACATAAACAAGATGTTATTGCATCAGACAGGTAAGAGTAATTTCTCTAATTAGTCATTTGAGATTTCATTTTTCACTTAGAAACCCTGGAATTTAATTTGTTTGACAATAGTTACTAACAATAGCTGCAGCTCCCCTTCCCTCTGTCTTGCTGTGCTGATATTCTGTGGAAAGCTCCAGAGGTCTCCATATAGATACCTCACTTCATCTGTTAACATCGCACCAACTGAAGTACCTTGGTATTGAAAAATGTGCCCAATTACACATTCATCGCTTGTAAGGCTAGAATAATCCTAAAGAGTTTCTCACGATCATTTTTCTTTTAGATTCAATGTTTTTTCTCAGTCTCCCTCAAAATTTTGCAGTGAGAGGGAGTTCATGGTAAATGCTCATTTACATAAGAACATTGGTCTCAGAAGTACAGAGCAAAATATTTTTAGCAAGCCCAGTTTTATGAATTAAAGTATAAGTGTGATGGAAGACAGTCCTAGCTTAGCCTTTGATTAAAGAGTTCATCCTATTTATTTTGTTTGAAAACCACCTTCTCTTAAGGAAAGATTGATTGGCATCAAAAGTAGTCTCCATAAATCATACCTATTGATTTTACATTTGTTTTCCACTTTTCCTATTTTATGCCTCCTTATGTCATAATTTGTTATCCTGAGAGCTCACCCCTGAGCTAGTGCTGGGATCCAGCTTGAAAGGTGTTTCCTTTCAATTGAGACTGATCTGTACAAGAAACAGATGAGCTTTCAAACATAGAGCCATGCTCCTCTCCCTTTTCATGACATTACCCTGGTATTTCCCATGGAGACACATATGCTGCAGGCAAATCTATGACAAGTGGCAACATTTAGGGACTTTTACATGGCCCAGGCAGCATCAGCACAGGCTGTCTCCTGCCTGTCTGTCCTGGAAGTTGCAGGAAGTTGGGTGCTCCTGCACTTGGCTTTTCTCTCTGACTCAGGACAAGCATATGGCCATCTTCCGGAAACTCTCAAGGTCAGATGATACCTACATCTTCCTCAAGTAGCACAAGTGATGAGAATATCTGCTGGGTACATCCTACCTTGGTAGCTAGAGGAGGGCTGCCAGCCCTCTTTTCAGTCTGCATCTGCTTAAATGCTTTTAGGTAGAACTTAGGATGCTGCCAGATCACCAGGCAGCCGTTTGGGGCACGGTGAGATAGACTTCCTGAATATGCATGTTGTGCTCAAGTATCGCTTCTTGTGTTTATTGTTTTCTAGCCAGTTTGCAAGAATGCTTTCATATTACATTGCTATCTTACTCCCTTTGTCCTCTGACTTTTCATTCAGTATTCAGTCACATCACTCAAGACCATCCCAGAACTGTGCCGAAGATGTGACTCTCAAAATGAAGACAGATCAGGTAAGCTTTGCTCCTCACTTTTCCTCCTTATCATGACTTAATGTTGAGGGCTCTGGGAAAGCAGTGGTTTGCTCCTGCCTTCTGTTTTCTTTGCCCCTTATAGTTTTTCCACTCACATCCCCTCCCTACACCTTCAGCAAACATATGTTTGGTCATCCACAAGAGGATGCAGGACAGAAGCTCTAATAAGGACCCATCTGCATACTAGTACACATAGGCGATCATCTCAGCATCTCCAAACCACAGTATATGCAGCAGTTTACTGAAAACCCAAGAAACCATTGGTGACAAAAATATAATGATGCAGGCACCAGTGCAGAAATGTTGGATGCATTTCCTACCCATATGGCAGGCCAGCTAGAGGGAAAATGCTTTTTTGCCAAAGTCTGAAACCCTATCCAGGGATGCGACATGATAGAATCTGCAGCAAGGCATAATGTAGCAGTTAAGATTAAAGCAGAGCTTTGGAGTTTAATAGTATAAACTAAACAGAATTATGGCACATAGATGAAAACCAGCTGCTGCTTGACCTTTCCTCCTTGCACTCCCCTGCCCCTACAAAAAGTACATTTAGGGTTGTTTTTCCTTCTGTAAATCAAATTAAGCATTTCTGCTTTTCTGGGATGGGCAAAAATGAAAATTAAAAAAGGATATGGATGGGAATGATATCATGGTTTTAAACTATGAAATGATGCTTATTTTTTCCAAGTAATTAATCAATCATCATTAACCTTGCTGAAACTAGAACTCCTTTGATAGTGATGAAAGTCCTGAGAACCATGGTTGTTGGTAGGCTTAACATAATCCTCTAATTATGTGTACCATGTTTAAAAATAAATAGAAGTACCTTACCTATACAGCTATTAGAATTCTAGGTCTTTCCAGCTGAAAGGGCTTTTATAAAGTTAATTTACCTTTCTTGTGGACTGCTTGTTTTCTTTTGACATTATGCTTAGATGAGACAAGAATAATAGTCTTTCTCAATTTATCTCCGTGTGTGTGTGTGTGTGTATGCACGCACGTATGTGTGAAAGTAATCCATCAATATTTTGCACAAAAGACATTTTTAAGTTTAAATAACAGTTTTCACTTTCCCTTAGTTTTTTCTTTTTATTTCAAAACACTCTAGTTTCTATAGGGTTTAACAGAGGGTTTTGGGTGTAAGTCTCAATTGTTTCAACCAGTGACTGTGGTTGGTGACACAGGCCACAAAATGCAATAGAGTGACTACTGGTCTGAGTCCAAAGCATTAGCAATATGAGAAAGTAAAGAAAACCAGTGTAACTGCTGCGTGGTGATCCAGATGAGGCTGGTAGAAGGAGAGAAGAGGTCAAGGAGTCCAAAGACTGATTTTGGAAGAATTCACCTGTTTATCAGCTATATGATCCTTGAGCCTGTGGCTAATTATCTATGAAATAAAGAAGCTTCTTCTAAGCTGGATGTGAGGGCTAATTCCCTGAAGCTCAGGAGTTCAAGGCCAACCCTGGGCAACTATGTGACACCCTGTCTCAAAATTTACAAAAAAAAACTTTTACCAGTGAAACCAGCTATTGTTAGAATCAAAACTAGGTGATATATCTGAAGGCACTTTGCAGATATAAAATTTTCCTTCTGCTTTAACTGGAGGTGGGGAATAAGAGGGAAAAAATAATACCAACTACATTTCACTAGTGATAATGTAGGTACTATTAATGTACCAGGTAGTACTGTATGAACTTTACTTACCTGTCATCCTTGTCAGTTAAGTACTATTAGAATTATTATGTTATAGATAGGTAAGCTGAGAAACAGATCAATTAAATATCTTACCCAGAGTCACACAGCAGTTAAATTGCAGAGTTGGCATTCAGAACCAGGAAATCTTCCTTAGATTTTGTTCTTATCTATTACATATAGTACCTCACAGCAGCAGTAGTTTTAACTTTAGTATGTTGTCCTGTTAAAAGTTTTTAAGGCAACATTTTCCCCCATTAAGGGTTCGTTTCTTTTTTCTGTTAAGGAACTACTCTTAAGCGAATAAACAGAAACTTTCAGCAGTCATTCTTCCTGAGGCTGGCTTATTCCAGCCTCTTAATAGAATCACATACATTCCTCCAATTTGATGTCCCATTTAGAGGCCAGAAAACTATATTCTAATAGATTGAAAGTGATTCTAGAAGAAGGAACATATGGAAAAAATTCACCTGTACACAGCATCTCTTTATCTGTGGACTTTGGAAGAAATCTTGTGGTAATATTTGGAAGAAAAACAAAATAAAATTTTCAGAACCAGTTTCTAAGAATGGAAATATTTTCAATCATTTCCATGGGCCTTAAGATTCATCCTATCCAGCCTGTCTTTATTGTATCAACCATCTAGGGAGAGTTTGTCTCAAGGGCGCTAGCAAATTTCTATCTTTTCAAATAGATGGCAGCAGAAACCACTTTCGCTTCTGAGAAAAAGCTGCATCATCTTTAGGACAGGGTACCTTACAGGAAAATGTCCTCCAAACATCTGTCCCTTCTACCTCACACGTGTCTTTACTTTTCTAGAATACATTAACCATTTTTTACTTGAGGTAGTTTGTCATATCTGAAAATCTATCTTGGTATTAACAAGTCTTTAATCAGTCATTCTTATTTGTTCTCTGATTTATCCATTCAATGTGTATCTGTTGAATGTTCTCTGACCCAAGCTCTAAGGATGCAGCACAGAACAAAAACATCCCTGTGTTCATGGATCTCATATTTGAGTGGGGGGACAGTCAAAAGGCAAGCCAGCTAGTAAGTAAGGAAGATCGTTACACAGAATCGTATGTAGCAACATGAATAACATGACAGAATATCTTATGGGAATGAGGAGGGGAGGACTTCAAGGGGTGCCCAACCTATGGCATGCATGCCACACCCAATTGAAAACTTTAAAAGGTTCGCTGTCACTGGCGTAGGAGGTCAAGGAATGTTAGAACCCCCAGCCGTGTGAACATCAGAGAAGAAGACTGAAGGTAAAGGAACTAGCAAGTGCAAAGTCCTTAGGCCTGGACTGAACTTAGCAATATGAGGAAGTAAAGAAAACCAGTGTAACTGCTGCATGGTGATCCAGGAGAGGTCAGGGAGATGACCCAGGCTTGGCTCTCCAGAGAGTTCAGATTTTCTGCTAGGTGCAGCAAACAGCACTGCCAACAATACTCCTGCTTTCTGAAATCCTATCACAAGGTGGGTATCCTTTATACAAAATGCCTGGGACCAAAAATGCTTCAGATTTTTGAGCCTTTTAGATTTTGAGCCGTTTGGATTTCAGATTTTCAGATTAGGGATGTTCAACCTGTACCTAGAAAGAAGCCTCAGCATGTAGAATCTTAATCTCAGTAAGGCAAGGGACTTTAAAAATCATCTAACCTGAGAGAATAAGGAAATGCAAATACTAAATTGGTAAAATGGTGACAACTAATGAATGTGGATGAAGGCTATACTGTTGTTTGGGGTATTATTTTTAGTTTTGCAACTCATATATTTATTTTACAAATGTTATATAGATTATAAAATGAAAAATTTTAAATTATCTACAAACAAAAAGTTTTCTAGAAGCTTAAAAGCTAGTCCAAAGCCAATGAAATGTTTGAAGGTTGTTTCTGTTGTCCTATCCCTGGGGTCATCCAGCCTGTACCCCTTCACTTCGGTGATAAGGAGGGCACAGTCTCATAACACAGTCCATCAATAAAAGGTTAACTTTATTATTCAGCCAAAAGTCAATATCCCTTGAATTTCCAGTCATCAACCCTAGTTCTTCCTTAGGACCCAGGATCGTCTCTGCACCCTGGGTGGAGAAGGAGGACATCCTCTCCTGGGTAAGAATGCCAAGTGCCAAGTGTGTGAAGATAGCACCACTGTTGTTCTTGTCTTCTCAGGCTTAACCATTCTCTCCAGTTTTAAATGCATCATTGTTATTCTTCTTGCTCTCTTGTATATACATTGCAGTTTTCCAGCATCCCTCTTACAGTGGATCCCCGAATTGAGTTTGAGGTCTCCTTGTGCATGGTCTGATCAGAACTGGTCAGCCAATGGAACAGGTCCTAGGATTTATCACGGGCCTTTCCTGGCTGTGTGAGAGTGCCCATTCTTTCTTCCTGTTTGCTCAGTGATCTGAGAGGAGCAGGAGTGAAACGTAAGCGTGACCTTTGGCAGCCCTCTGGGAGATGTACAGCCCAGGGCTCGTAGGCTTTTTCTCTGCATCCTGGGGCAGATCCAACAGTGAGCCCCAAGGATGGCAAATGGCAGTGTCAGAGACTTGGGAGTCTCCCCTGCACCTTCCACAAGCTCCCCACTGCCCGTTGGCTTTTCCTGGGAGTGCTCTTCCTTTAGCCAAGGCTTTGATTCCTGTTGAAGTCTGCACTTTCCTCAAACAGGAATAATATTTTCAACTATTCTCCACCCATTACACTGTAGTATGACTGGGGTATTGAGCTTTTGAGAGAAAAGAGGTTTTGAAAGGAAGGAAGTATGAGGGAATTGGAGATATCACAAAAGGGTGGCAGGACCAAGAAGGAGTGGGAAGCCCAAGAGCACATTCTGCCTGTACCTGGAGCTGTGCAGGTCTTGGGGAAGTTTCTAAGTTATTCCTGAGCCATTCTGTGTACTAGGAACTATGCCAGGTCCTCTGCAAACAGCTTCCTTATCCTCAAAATAATTCTCTGAGGAAAGACCATTATTATGCCCATTTTATTTATGAGAAAACTGAGGCCATTCAAGAATAAATAATCGGCTCAAAGTTCTAGAATTAGAAAGTGAATCTGAAACCATCCCTGCCATCTCTTGGGTTCTTAAGAATATGAGTCAACTGAGTAATTTAGTGCAAGAAACCACATGTATCAAGTAGTATAGCACAAGGATTAGCAGCAAAGGAAATTATGAGTGAAAACTTTGCATCTAAAGAAGGAAGTTAAATATTCGCACTCAGTCTCTGCTTAATACCTGCTACTCATGTAAGAAAAAGGCAGCACAAGACAGTGAATGTTAACTCTGCTCTATGGTTTTCTGTAAATGAGGATAAAAATATATTATGGCAACAGATGATATTCAAATAAAAACATTCAATTTCATTGACGTAGAGTTTTAAAAGTAATTAGATATTCAAATACACATTTGTTTCAATTCATGATGCTTTAAATATCTTGTGATTCTCTTAAAATATGTACCTGCTAAGCTCATTGTAAAATTTTCTCATGAAAGAAATCAAATATTAATGCAGCTTTGTATCTGAGATCTTAAATGCATTAAGGTTAAAAAATTCAGTTATATAACAGCAAGAAGTGATCTTGTGATATCTTTGTGACTAGATTATGAAAGAATATTAATGCTTAAATAATATAAAATATTATTTGTATTATAAAAACCATATTTTTTAACTTGGTATCTTATAAAAGTCATTTTGGATGTGTATTTAAAAGCATTGCAAATTTGCCATATTTTTAGACATTGTGCATGCAGATTTTGTGACAGACCCTGAACCTGTAAAAACAAACACTTATATAGTGTTCTAAGATTTTCAAGTATTTCTTCCATAACCTAAATAGATTTGCATGAAATTTATGCTGTAGACATTGCTGTGGTATAGCTGATGATGCTAAACATATAAATCTCTTTTGTTTTCAATTTGTATTAGGGTTCAATGCTAAAAGCATGAAAGTAAATGTTAATGTGTCAGTTTAAATTGAAAAGCCTCCTGATTAATCCATTTCACAGGACATGGTATAAACGAGACTCCAAAGAATAGACAAACACATTTTCTTAGGATCTCAGTCAAAAAAATGAACACCTCAACAGCAAAGAATCTAATATTTGCAACAAAACACCTAGTTTATTTAACAATTAAAAATTGTAAAGTGATAAAACATTTAGAGGAGAAGGTTCATGTTGTAAAACATTTATTTTTAATTTTAACAAAATTATAATTATAAAGATGATATTCTTTAAAATCAGAAAGTTAAAAACTATAATTAATGTTGTCAGCAAAATAAAATTACTATATTTTTTCCTAAGCCATATATTTTGTATAGTTTTAATCATAAAGCAAGGACAATTTCATCTGCTGCTTTTCTTCCTATTGCTACAGAATGCACGTGGCCATAATTTTAAATGGACCACAGAACTTACCCATGAAAGTAAATTAGTTTTTGAGAGAAAGAATGCAAATCAGTGTGCATAAGCATGAAACAGAGGTTGATAGAAAAATTAAAGTAAGACTCTTGATACTGAAATTTTTAAAAGGGAGCTGGAAGTAGCAGAGCTTGAATACATTGCATCTTTGCCTCTTCTCTTTACATGAATTTTTTTTCTCTTTGCCTAACCATAAGTACAGTCACCACAGCAACCTTGGTTTAAGAATTAAGAAAGTCATAATTAAGAAAGAATGTATGGAAAAGAAAACTTAGAGGATGGGTCTCACAGTCTCCTCTTCCACATCTTGTTTTTTCTTATTCAACTCTAAGGCACGTATCTACCGCTTCTAAGACAGATCATTAAAGAAAGCTTCTCTTATAGAAACGAGTGTGGGAAAATCCAGCGTAAAGAAGGATGAGGAACCGGAGAGACAGAGAGAAGCATCATTAGACAGAGAAGGAAAGAATTGAAGCACCAGAACAGGAAGAACCCTAAACAGAAGCAAAGAATCTTTTACCTGTGTGGCTTTGGCTTTTCGGTAATTTCCTTCTGAGGAGTCTGGGTCCTTCGTAGGGAGAAAGGACTTCCCTTGACCCATCCTCCCAATCCAGTGCAAAAGTCTGAGTGTGTGTTGGTGAAAGTTCTAGTTTGGGAACTGCAAAGCATCTCTGATAGCACCTCACTCCTTGCTGAAGATAATTTTTTCTTTTGCCTCCCAACATCAAATGATCTCTGTCTTCCCATTTCAAATGGCCCTTCTTTGTCTGCATATCTCTTTTGCTCTGACTCTTCCCTCAATAAAAGGGATTAGGGCTGAGCTGTAGCTCATTGATAGAGTGCTTGCCTAGCATATCCAAACCCCTGAATTCAATCCTCAGTACAATCAGTTCATCAAGTAAGTCAATAAGTAATAAAGTCAGGTAATAGAGAATCTTAGAATCTTGTGGTTCAGTTATTCACATATGTTGTGATCTTCACAGAAGCTGTCTTTCCTGTTCCCTTCTCACCTCCAAAGCCATCTTTCAGAGCCTTTTGCCTAACTTCTAGACAGACTGTCCAATAAAAATATATAACCTGAGCCACACATATAACTTAGCATCTTCAACTAACCACATTAAGTAAATATCATTACACAGATTTCATAATATATTTTATTTACAAAGTCAAAAGTATTATTATGTCAGTATGTGCCCCCAGCCATATTGTAAATGGTTACCAGCCACAGTCTTCTAGTGCTTCTGTATTGGACAGTGAAGGTCTGTTATATCAGTATCACGCCAACTCATTTTCTAGTTCTCTGCACTTTTCATCCTCTTCATATATTTGTGTTTTGAAATTTTAGTAATAATATGATACTGTTTTAATATCACCCTCCCCTAGTAGAATAAAAACCCGTTTGGGCAGTTGTGTCTTATGATATGATCTCCTGAGCATTGTTGCTAACTATATCAGACCTGTGGATGGTGGACGGACTAATGAATATGGGAAGATGTGAAAAGAAGCCTGGTACTTTGGGTTGGTATAATAATGGAAGTATGGACAGCTTGTGTTTTGCTTCTCTTCATTTGATTTGATGCCCTGATCCTTCAGTTACCTCTTCTTTCATCTGTGCCATCAATCTTTTTTCTATGGGGCTATGACTCTCATAATGCAAACATTCTTTACCTCCTATCTTTAAAGAAAAACTAATAAACCTCCTCTAGGAACTCCTGTTCTGTTTCTCTGCTCCTCTCTCCACCCCATTTAGAGCCAGTCTACTTTAAAGAGTTACAAAAAAATCCATCTCCAGCCTTCTACTTCCATTCACCTGAAGCATTTGCAATATAACTCACTTGTCTGGCAAGGTCACCATTTTCATATTGTCAAATCCAGAAATTTCCATATGCTTGTCTTTCTTGGCCTCTGGGCAGTATTTGAAACTACTGGCCACTCCTTTCTGAAAACAGTCTCCTCTCTTGGTTTTTTTAAGGCCTTCCCTCTCCTCATTTTCCTCCTAACACTCTGAAATCTCTTTCTACTTTACAGTTCCTCTCCTTTCTTCACTTGACCTTTAAATCATCAGTCAGACTAAATATTTAATAGGACCCTCCCTCTTTTGAAACTTGAAATCTCTCTCCTCCATTCTCACAGTTTCAAATATGCTCCATATACATGCTGCTGCAAATCTCCACATTCTAGCCTCTTTTTAGAGACCTACTCAATATCTTCATTGGAGTCTCATGGAATTCTAAACAGGAGTTCTTCAATCCCCTCCACAGTGTGTTCCTCCTCAGGTTTCCCCCATCAATAAACAGTGCTCAGCTTCCTGAAAAATTTACTTTCTGAAGCCAGAATTCTCCCTCCCTCAGACCCACATCAGTTCATACTAGGGCCTGAGTCTTCTGTACTCCTGCAAAGTTTATTTACTGAAACTTGACTCCCAAGGTGATGTTAAACAGAGGTGAAGCCTTCAGGGAGGTTATTAGGTCATGAGGGTAGGGCCTCACGAATGAGATTAGTGCCCTTCTGAAAGAAACCCTTGAGAACTCTGCCACACACACACACACCCACACACACCCTATGAGAACACATATTTCTTTGTGATGCCCCCTCAAGGATACCTTATTTCAGTTAAAATGAAAACCACACACTTTTTGTGGCCAGGAAATCTCACAAATGTGTTGGCTCCGGAAACCTCCTCATCTTCGTATTCAGTCCCTTTCACTCTGGCTCACTTTGCTCTAGCAGTGAGAGCTACAGAATTGGCCAGATTCTCTTCTGCTTTAGGCATTTGTGAATGTGTTTTCCTCCACCCCAAATTAACTTTCCTTTCATTTTCCCCCTGAAACTCATATAATTGGCTTCTTGTCATCACCCAGGTCTTAGTTTAAAGGTCACCATCTTGATAAGATTTCTTAGCTCTTCTCCGTCCCAGTATCCTGCTTGTTTCCTTCAGAGCACTCTGAGTTTTATACTTTCTATTCATCTGTGTACTTGGCACTATTTTCTTTCATTCACCCCTGTACCTCTAGGACCATGTACACAGAAACTACTCAACAAATATTTATTGGCTGAATGAACCCTGTGAAAGTACTTTAGCCTTCCATCAATTCCTTTAACACTTCTAAACATGCTGTATTATATTCCTACATCTCCTGATTATATTAAAAAGAAATCACCAGCTGGAAGAACAAATTCTTGTAGTAAGATGAATCTAAATTTAAGATAACACCACTAAAGATAAACAAAATAGAGAAATTCTTCCATTCTAATGTTTTCAACAATAGTTTTTATTAAAAACTATTTTCCCAAACCTTGTTCCTAAACTGTAGCTTATTAGTAAATGATTATCTATCTGTAAGCAGAGAGCACGGTTTGAGGTTTAGGTTAAAGTGAATCTAAAATGAGTATGACCAGGTTTTCCCACTGGTTTCTGAGATTCCATGTGCTACATATGACCCAAATAGAGGAACTATGAATTGCATGTCTAGGGAATAATTTTAATTTTGATAAAGTAGTCCTCTAGTTTTATGGAAAGTTGGAATCAGGGAACCTCAATCCTGGTTGAGAAGTCAGTATGCTATGTACTTTTCCACATAATACTTAAATTTCCTTGAGCTGTCATTTATCTTCAATTGAGACTACGTAACAACTGCCCATCCATCCTTCAGACTCATGAAAAATCTCTGATGGAATCATACACTTGCTTTGTGCCCAGAAACATAAAAAGCCTTTCACAAATATGTTTAAAGTTTTAGAAGAAATTTAAGGAAAATTCCAATTAAGAAATATTTTGTGGAATTCTTAAAATGAATTTGCATCTTTCTTTTGTCTTTTGTAATATTGTTCGTGAAGTGCATACTGACCTGCACTTGAGGACAGACGGACGATAGCTCTGCCACTCACCTGTCTTTTTTCCTCCTCCCTCTTTGCTTTGTTTACCTGCACCTGCCTGTCCTCTCCTCTCCCCAGCCTGGTAACTGAGAGCTGGGAGGACTTAGGCTACAAAGAGGAAGAGCAGGCTTCTGGGCAGGGCCAGTTCTTCTGTTTCTCCTTCCCTTAAGACCCTAAAGTGCATCCTTTCAAAGTAAGACCAGGTTTCCCAGACTCTCTGCTTCACTTCTCATGAGAAATAGGAGAGAAAAGCAGAGAACACTCTTGTACCCTAAAGAGTTGCCCACTCCCACCTCCTTTTCTTTGTCTTTTTGGTGTCTAAAGCTATTTTTTAATGTGAACACATAATTCATATTTAGAAATGAAATAAACAGCCCTTTGGTGGGCTACCAGTGGTGAGATAGGAAATAGAAAGTAGAGGTTTTTTCACCCTCCCACCTGCCTGCTCCATCTACTTCTTGTTCTGTCTTATAAGGAGCAGTAACTTGATGCTCTTTGTCCTTGACAGTCTATTGACACTGTAAAACATTGCCACCTTCAGTTAAAATTGTTAAGTTTGTGTCTGCAGGGCCCGAAGCCACACTGAGCCTGCTCATGCACTGTCTCGCTCAGCTCTGTCTGCTTGATACACCTTCTTCCTCCAGTCCCCCCAGTTGTGTCTACAATTCCACATGGGGAGGAAGAGAAAGAGGGGGTGGAATCCTGGTAAATGGGCCTAGCATTAACACAAAACTTAATTCACTCAGACAGCTAATGTCAATTGTGCTAATGTCAGCATGAAGGTTAGCATACTGAGGACAGAATAATTGAAAGCATGTACTTTCTTCATATCTACCAGTTGCTATTCAAAGGGCTATACTTTTGAAGCCCCAAGGTTTAAGGTTGTCAAAATATTGAGTCTGAATTCATGCCTCTTTGAGTGATAGGGCTTTAGTAGTGAATGACCTTTCACAGAACAAAGAAATGGCTACCAGTAGGCTACAGAGTTATCTGAACAGTTATCCACAATTCTGAGCAAAGTTGGGAATAATAAAACATAAATCTGACATATTCAACAACAGCCACTTGATATCTGTATCCACTTAGAGAGAAGTTGTTTAGAACTCAAATCAAGGAATCTTTTTCCATGGAATTTTAATATGCTAATGTGAAAAGATAGTTGACTAGCGTTATTGAAAAATAAAGTCCTCTGTACTTCCCTAAAACCTGCAGATACCCTCAGTAAAGGGTCTGTGGCATCAAAATGAGAGGAATGAGCAAGCAACCCCATGGGCCACTCCAGAAATGTGTTTCTCTCTCACACACAATATAATGCCCCAATACAATACTCCAAATCCAGAGTGAATTCAACCTTTTCTTGGATCAGGTTACACTGTAATCTCTACAGGAAGTACAAAAAAGAACCCAGCAAGTATTCTTCACTCCGACCCCAAACTGGTCTTCCTGTTGTCATGAGGTGGTAGAAGCCACCTGTCCTCACTTCTTACAGAGCCTGAAGTATTTGCAGTAAGTGGGTCCACTGTAGATTTCAATTTACATAGGATAAAGGAAACCTATGACTCTACCACTGACATTCTCAGACTTTCATAATGTCTTTTCTTTGGTGTAAAAACTGGAAGGAAATGGAATCTTAGAGAACACACAAGGTCTGTTCCTGAAGGAGCAAGGTCTTCAGTGGCTGTAGATGTATAGTGTATTGCCATGTACACTTTAAAGCAATAATATCTGAACTTGACCTTTTTGTTTCTCAGAGAAAATATAACCCATTTAACTTTTAATAAAAAGCATATTTTACTCTAAAGATATAAACCTGTTCTTTCTTTTCTCAGTGTCTCAAGCTAACTTTCTAATATGGACCAATAATTTCACTATTTAGAAGTAAAATAGTCATTTTAGGAGCCAGCATTGATGTTTAGTCTTAAAAGTTGGATCTGCTATTGTAACAGCAAACTATACATTATCATCTTAAGAAAATACTAATTTATCAGACCCAAGAGCCAAAGAGTTGTTCTGTGTCAACAGTCAGCTTAGCCTCATAATTATAAATTTGTGAGGATCTGGTAAAAACATGGATCCAGAAGAATTATAGTGTTTCATAGTGAGTCATTCAGAATAAAGAGCCCTGTTATTTGTAGCCATTACATACAGTCATAGAAATTTAGGGGTGGATCAGATCTTAGCAACTGTATATTCTAATCTCTTCATTTTACAGATAAGGAAACTGAGACTTAGAACTTATCACAGGAAATAGAGAAAGTACTACAATATGCAGCACATCCTGTCAATGTCTCAGGACCTTCAATAGCTTACTAATGCTATTGTTCAAATGCTCAGCACAGCATGCTCACAATGTGGCAAGACAGACTTATTGTGACAGAACTCATATTTATGTATTTTATTTTCCATCTTTGGTGAGATATATTCCTTTCTCTCCTTCCTCCCTTCATGTATCCATTCATTGAAAGATTTACAAGTAAGCCCTGCAGTCTTCAAGGTACTGTGCTAGACAGAGGGCTGGTATTAAACACCAATAGATTCTTGAGCAGTGCATGCACTTGAGTAATTCTTAGGCGAAAAGATGAGACCAATCACCGGCGAATAGGTGTATCAACTTCAGAAATGCCCAACTCCAGGTATGTACAAGAATTGTCAGGGCACTGAGAAGCAGGAGCAGCTATTCCATGAGTGAATCAGAGGAAATGCATCAACTGGGTAACATTTGATGGAATCTTTGCAGTGTCCTTGAGTCTCAGACAAAGAAGACAGCAAGGCATTACAGGAGAGAGAAAACAAGCCCAGGAGTAGGTGCAATGAAGAAAGAACGTGATATATCCACAAAGGGTAAATTTAGCAATGGAAGGGTAGGAAAAATGAGTGATTTGATAATCCTGAGTGCTGAAATGAGAAGGTAAATTAATAAACAAATAAAAGAACAGCCACACACAATGCCAAAGAATTCAGCTATTAACTGGAAAGCCAGGATTTCCCAAACATAACAACTTTAGTATTATTTCTATAATGTATTTGTTATACCCAAGGTCTGACTTTGTTATTTTTGCTTTACCTGTATACCACTAATACTATTATTTAATATATTTTTCTAAAATGCTTACTTTTAAACGTATCTGTTTTTAAAATAAATTTTGTTTCACTGTTAGAAATCAATCTTACTTGCAATAAATTTATGGTCACAATTAAAATGGATGTGATGAACATAAAACATTCGCACTAATTCTTTATGAAAGCTGCTGAGCCTGAGGCCTGCAGTCTCATTTTCTAAAGGAAGATTTTGAGTTTTGAAGAGAAATTAGATTCCTTCTAACACCAAACAGACTCCTTAAAAGAATTGGAAGAAAGAGGCCTGAAAGATGAACAGCATTCTTATTCTGTACATCAGGGGTATTTTGTGTGTTTCCATCTAGACTCAGCAGGGATGTGCATGTTGCACATAGGGAAATACTGTTTTAGGAAGTACCAGGTCTTCTGAGGTTTTGAGCTTATTTTGAATGATAAAATCAGACCTGTCTGAAGAGGGGTGACTCAGGACTGAAAAGGGAGACCAGTGCAAGTGGGGAAATCCTTGTGAAGAGTGTAAGAGAGGGCCCAGCATGGCTCAGTCATGCAGTGAAGATGAAGAAAATCCAGGTTTAAGAGGGACTTAGGGTAAAGCCTAAGTCTGTGGTGTGTGAGCCAGGGGTGAAGGAAACGGATCATCAGTGTGTTGTCCAGAGCAAAGTGTTTGGGGAAGAGGAGAATGTGTGTGTGTGTGTGTGTGTGTGTGTGTGTGTGTGTGTGTAGAAAAGGAGGAAGTAGCAAGGGCACACAGAGGCGGGAGCTCTGGATTGGGATACGCTGCCCATCTTAAACACTTGCACATCGTAGGCCCACGTTAGTGCTTGTTGAAAAACAGCAGGCAGTTGAAAATTCCTTGCCGACATTCAGAGGCATCCCAAATGCCAGCTAGATTAGACGAGATTATTACAGCCTGTAAATCAGCATCAAATACACATCCAGTTACCTCCTGACCACTTTAGAAAATTTGTGACATATTCAAGTAGACAGGTTTAAGGCATATTAGACATATGTTTACTTCCATAAGATGCTAAAAATGAACCCATTCAACCAAAAATCATTAAGAACCTATTTAATTTAAGCAATTTGCTGTATGCTTTGAGGGACAGAGAGATAAATTAGACACACATATCATGTTCCCCTGTAGCTTGTAAAAATCTAAGATAAAATTCTCAGGGATTTAAATTTTGTTAGTATGTAAAGAATTTATTCATAATTTCCAAAAAGCAAATTTAGCCTCAAAAATCTTTTTAGTAACCGTACTTACTCTGAAATTTGGTAGAGGAACAATGTAACAAATTTTTGGTACAGTCAAAGAATTGGAAGTGAAAAAATTGGAAGTGAAAGTCTTGCCAATCTTTAGTAGCCTTTTTTCCTTGTCCTGTGGTTAAAGACCCATTTGCCTAGCTTTGGATAAATTAACTAATTGAATTTCATCTTTTGTACATATATAAAACTGACTTTCCTCTCACTCAAATATATAATATACTAATAACCTGGAGCATTTGTATGAAAGCCTGTTAAATACAGCTATTTTTCATGGCTGAATTTTTTTCCTGGCAGTCAAGATACAGACTAGAAAGCACAGAATTCACCCTGCCACCCCCCCAAAAAAAGTCAGATTTGAGTAAGAGGAAAGACAATGAGCCTAAATCTTGGTGAGCCTTCTTCAGTTTCTAGACCCTTCTGTGGAAAGAAGTGTTTTCATAAGATTCAGACAGAATTCATCTCCACAGAGCGTTCTTAATGGCCCCTGTCAGAACAAAACAGCTGAGAAACATATGGTATCCATTTCCCTGTATCACTTGGAAAAAATTTCACATGTAAATAAAGCCAACATAAAAGAGTAGCCCTTTGAACTCATGACCTTATACAATACATAAATATATTGGTACAATGCACTCATTGTATTGACCTGCTAAGTCATGTGGCTGTATGTTTTTTAATATATTTTGAGATGCGTATTTTTAGAAGGCCCAAAGAAAGCAAGATAATTGGTAAAATATTAGCAAATATCATGCCTCATAATAAGTATGTATCTCAGAAATGTCTGTGAGTATGTTTTCCCACTATGTTTATAATTTTTCAGAAGGATAATGAGTAAAAACTAAAGGCATATTATACCTTATAAATTCCATGTTCACTATCTCTATTCTGTTTTATGTAAGTAAGTGATCATGTGTTCTGAAGGAAGAGAGAAAGCCTTGGCAGAAATTTCTGGCAAACATGAATTTCTCATAGTTTCACATTTTTAGAGAGAATGAAAACTTCTAAATTTATAGGGGACTAACTGGAATTAATCTTTGCCTTTACATATTTACATGTCATAAATAACTTTAGAAAATATAGCTTTTATTGGTGATTATCAGTGCTCAGAGTTTATTAGCAGGACTTTTGTTCCCTGTGAGATTAAGTTGTAAATCCCTCAAAAGGATTCACTGTGTGCATTTTTAAAGATTTAATGAATCATACAAAGTGAGATTCAAATTCACGTACTTGTATCTGTTAATTGTCTTCTTAGGCCAAGTACTGTATGCAACCAAGAACTCAAACCAAGAAAATGGGACAGAAGCAGCAGTCTGGGGCCATCTAGATACCATCCATCCCTTCTGGACATTGTCTGTTATATAATACTGGAGAAACCAGTTCTCTCTTCACAGCTCCTTTTATTCTCTTCTTAGCTTCTAGAATGCCAGAGCTAGAAAGGCCTTAGCAATGGACTGCAAATTGTACATTATCTGAAATTGCATTCCAAATTGTAGTCACTTTTAGGAAAAGAATTTAGTTATAGAACAGTGGTGATCAGAACACTCACTCTTATCCCCTCTGTCCTTAAAGTTACACTGTTGTAAAGTTGCGCTGTTGTTAAAGTTACAGACCTGGAAATACACACCTGTCTGCGGTCCTTTCATTCCTTGGCTGTGCTTTGTTACAAAGAACACACAAGTGTACTTCCTTTGGCCTTAGACTTTTCCTTACCTACAGTTGTCCAGAGCAGGAGACAGATAAGAGATCCCTAGGTGGAGGGCATGCCTTGAAATCTTTGATGGGGGATGGTAAACTAGGAGGAGAGCAGCAACCTATAAATCAGTGGCCTGCAAGCTTCCTAGGGTGCAGTGCTGGGTCATCTTTCATCCAGCAGAAGAGTATCCCAGAGAGGAAGCAGCACCATCACACATGAGAACACTGAGGCTCTTCCACCTCCCTGCCCCAAGAGGGGATATCAGGTGGCCTCACATTAAACCTAACTAAAAAGGCAATGGGTCTTATCTTTTACCTCCAGTGTATCTGGTTGTTTCACTTTACGCTCCAGCTCAAGCGGACACTACCATCTTTACTTGAACTTGGCACAGAAGTGAGAAAAAACTAGTCTGCCTACCCCATCCTTCTATAAATTTCTCTTCCTCCTCTTTGTTTTCCAGCTTTTCTATGTCAGGGAGCATTAAATCTTTTTGTGTGTGTGACAATTTTATTTTTTATTTTATTTATTTTATTATTTTTAAAATAAATTGTATTTTATCCCACTCCACTCCCTCCCCTTAAGCCCCCACCCCTCCCTATGAACAAAAGCTTTGTTTCCATTTTTTCCTTCTATTTTCACTTTTTTTCTTGTCCCTTCCTTTCTCTGTCCTTCCTCCCTTATTCTCCTTCCCATTTGAACATTTTCTGCCCTTTTCCCATTTCCCAATATATATTACACATTTTAGTCCTTATTTCCACTTTTGGTTTCTCACACCAGAGAAACACTGTGGTATTAAAATGTGTTTATTCCACTTAGGAGTATGGTCTCAAGGTCCATCCATTTAGCTATAAATGTCTGAAGCTCATCCTTCTTTATGGCTCAGTAGTACTCCATTGTATAAAAAAACCCACATCTTCTTTATCCACTCATTGATTGACAGGCATTTGGGCTGTTTTCAAGACTTAGCTATTACAAACTGTGATGCTATAAACCTGGGTACACATATATCGCTGTGTTATGATGTTTTTAATGCTTTGGGGAAGATATCAAAAAGAAGAATAGCTGGGTCAAATGGAACCTTTAGTTGTAGTTTTTTGAGAAGTCTCCACACTGATCTCCATATTGGTTGTACCAGTTTACACTCCCACCAGCAATGGAGAAGGTTTCCTTTTCCCCACAGCCCCTTCAGCATTTGTTATTGGGTGATTTCTTGATGGCAGTCATTCTTTCTGGAGTGAGATGGAATCTTAGCATTGTTTTAATTTGCACTTCATGAATGACCAGTGATATTGAACATTTTTTCATATATTTATTTGCTGTTTCTAATTCTTCATCTGAGAAGTGTCATTTCAGATGCCCATTTTTGTATTGGGTCTTTTTCTAATTCTTCATCTGAGAAATGTCTTTTCATTTCAGATGCCCAGTTTTGGATTGGGTCTTTAAATTAGGGGGGGTCTGATTTTTTTGAGTTCTTTATATATTCTAGATAATAATCCTTTATCCGATGACTAGGTGGTAAAAAATAGTTTCCCATGCTGTGGGTTGTCTCTTCACTCAGTTGGTGGTTTCTCTGCTGTGCAGAAGCTTTTTAATAAGATTAGGTCCCAGTTGTTGATTCTTTATAGTATTTTCCATGCAATCTGCATTTTGTTCATGAAGACTTTGCCTACTCCTGTGTCCTCAAGTGTTTCACCTATTCTCTCTTCCAGTTGATTTAGTGTTTCTGTTTTAATATTTAGATCTTTGATCCATTTCAATTTTAGGTTAGTGTATGGTGAAAGATATGGGTCTGGTTTGAATCTTTGACATGTGGAAAGCCAGTTTTTCCAGCACCATTTATTAAAGAGTCTTATCTTTCTTCCAGTGAAGGTATTTGGCTCCTTTGTCAAAGATTAGGTGGCTGAGTATGTCTGGAGTTGTTTCTGCATCTTCTAGTCTGTTCCGTTGATCCTCAGGTCTGTTCTTTTGCCAGTACCATGCTGTTTTTATCACTGTAGCTTTGTAGTATAATTTAAAAGCAGGGATTGTGATACCCCCTGCCTTGCCTTTGTTGCCCAGAATTGCTTTTGCTATTCTAGGTTGGCAGCATTAAATCTTAAAATGCATGTTCTATTGCAAAGTATGAGTCCACTGTGTTGTATCATATGCCAGAAAATACTGTGAGATGCTCCTCCCTAATGGTTCACTAGGATGTTTACTCTAGGCTGGGGTTAATTCAACTGTGATTTGTCTCTCATAGCCCATTCAACTCCTGACCACTTCATTCCTTTCTGTTTTTTCCCCAACCTCCAAATGGAAAGCTGCTGGGTCACCCAGTAGGTCACAGTTGGAGTTTGTATAACATTAAATAACTTACCCTTTCTTTGTATGGGACTTATTAAGCATAGAGCTGTGTGATTGTGGGTTTACATGTACATGTTTGAACATATGTATGCATATATCCCTTTTCTCCCAATTTAGTTTGGAAGTGTAACACAGCCTTCCATCCTCTAGTCCTGTGTTTTCAGGGTAGTGGCAAATACGGAAATATTGCCAGAAATATAGATCTATCCAGTGAATAAATCTAAGCATCTGAGTTTGCTTCCTTTAGCACTCTCTTTTTACCATTCAGCTACGTTCATTAATTTGGGCCCTGTAGATCATGATTTTACTGTAGCATTCACTGTGTTTAGTAGTAAGTTTGAATTCTTTATACTATGGACATGTATCCCCTTTAAGATATACCCTTACACAGGGGCATAATTTGAGCATAACTTGAGTGGATCATGTGTGCCTGCATGACCAAGATGTGTTCAGCATTCCAGTTTAACAGTCTCTCTTTTAATTTTTTTTAAAAAACAGTTTCTAGCTCTAGCTGGAATTGTGGTATCTCAACTCTCATTACAAACACACAGAAGCCCACAGGCATCGCTGATGTATACAGTAAGTTCCGCCCAGTGAAGCGGGTTTCCCCACTGAAACATCAGCCAGAGACTCTGGAGAACAATGAAAGTGATGACCAAAAGAACCATAAGGTGGAGTACCAGAAAGAGGGTGACCCCGACCAGGGCCCCCAGACTGAGGAGCTTGGCCCTGAAGATGGAGTTGGGGGCTTGCCCGGGAAGAGCTCTGAGCCTAGCTCTGCACTGGGCGAACTGGAACACTATGACCTCGACATGGATGAGATTCTGGATGTGCCTTACATTAAATCCAGCCAGCAGCTTGCCTCTTTTTCCAAGGTGACTTCAGAAAAAAGAATTTTGGGTTTATGTACAACCATCAATGGCCTTTCTGGCAAAGCCTGCTCTACAGGAAGCACTGAGAACTCATCATCCAACATGACACCATTTTGTGTCCTTTCTCCTGTGAAAAGTCCTCACTTGAGAAAAGCATCAGCTGTCCTCCGTGACCCACACAAGCTGTCCACTGGAGAATCTGAGAGTTCACCTCCTCCTATTAAATGTGGCTCTGCATATGAGCCTGAAAGCCAGAATAAAGACTTCTTAAACAAGGCCTTTAATGATCCACGTAATCGAAAAATTGAGAAGACAATGCCTGACTGCCAGCTCAGGGCCTTCCACGTGCAGTCCTCAGCAACAGAACCCAAACTGGATGAGCAGGTCAATGGTATGAACTGGACCAGCTCCCAAGGCCTGGAAGAAAGGAATGAGTATTTGAAAAAAGTAAAAAGCATCTTGAACATCGTTAAAGAAGGACAGATATCTCTCCTAGTGAGTATGCCCTAGTTTGGGATATATATTAATAATCTAAAGATTCCATTTTTGTCAGCTTTGTTCATAGAACAAAGGTGCATTTGTTTTGCTTATTGCTTAATCTTTACTTTTGGCTTTAGTTGGGATATGTGACCTTTTCAGTTTTAAAACAAAAAGTTAGAAGATTAATACAAGAAAAGCAAATGGCCATAGGAGGAGTTAGGAGGTTGATACGGGGAAAACAAATGGCCGTAGAAGTAACGTTACTTCATTTTAACTTTGCATGAATTCAACTGAAATGAAAACATTTAATCTAAAACTAAAACAAAAAAGAGAACCCAATACTTTCTTTCCCTTGAATGTTAATAGCACTGTTTCTGCTTTTCACATGGTTTACAGGGCTCTTGCTCAGTTATTTGCTAAGATGTCAATTCTCTGCTCATGGCGTACCCTACCAGATATGTGAACAGAGTCTTCTGTTTTAGCCTGATCATTATTCAGAAATGTTGGACCAGGATATTTGAAAAGCATTTGCAGATAGACACTTATCCTAGAGCTTGACTGCCCTGTGACCCATATGGAGTTTTTACTTAGTTCCAGCTCTGCATGTGTAAGGAGCACAAAGAAGCATTTCCAAAGAGCCTGGACACAGAGTAACAAGATGTAAGAAAAGCCTGTTCTGCTTAGGCACAGAGAGAGCTTTACCAAAATAGCACTCCATCTGCCTCCATTGTTATATTCTGGCTACCAGATATGAATCAAACAGTAGCAAGCCTGGGCTCATAGTATGATGCTAATTAAACTCACATTCAAGAAAATCATTGCATTTTGGCAATGTGACTGTAATTAGTGTGAAACCACACATAGATAAAGTACAGTGCTCTTGGTCTATTATCACAAATATTGTTATACTAGGACAATATGTTTAAACAATTTTACCAAATATAAGTGATAAATTTTTGTCTCCTGCAAATGTCTTTTCCATGTTTTCCTTGTTCTTCTAATTCTGCTTGCTTTTTCTTTTCTTGTGTTCTTGCCATTTTTTATGTTTCCCAAATGCTAATATTGCTCACTTCACCCAACAGACTCAACCACTTCATCTTCAAGGGACTACATTTCACTAGAAGTGAGAAAAACCAAAGCCAGGTAGCCTCCAGATGTCCCCAGGAGTCTCTGGGGTGGTAGTGTCCAGAGATACCTATCAGAGCCCTAGTAGCTATAGTTATGTAGTTGGTAGTCAAAGCCAGTTCTTGACAATTCTATACCAAGAAAGTAGGTCCAAACAAGTATTTTGTTCATTCTACAAACGTGCAACAGAAAGTGAAACATATCCCCTGCCCTTGAGGACTCAGCAGTCAGGTGGAGAAGTCAGAGAGCAAACCTTCCTCTTGCTATAAATGTCACTGCAGTTCAGAAAGCCATCATATGGTAACAGATTTATAGAATGGAGCTCAGATTTACTAGATTCCCACACTGCCACCAGAGCTTCTGTAAGCACATTTCTTCTTCCCATTGCTCACAGCAAAACCCCTGCAGTGTCTTGTTCGGTTTATTGACTTAAATTTTCTGATCATACCATTTATACAGCCACACCTAGCTGCAGACAACCTGGACAAAATTCATGATGAAAATGGAAACAATCTGCTTCACATCACTGCATCCCGAGGACACGTGGAATGCCTGCAGCACCTCACCTCACTGATGGGGGAAGATTGTCTCAATGAGCGCAATGCTGAGAAGCTGACCCCAGCAGGCCTGGCCATCAAGGTGACTGTCAGGGTCATTAGATTTCTATTTTTTAAGATTGCTTGTGAGAAGAAGTGTTGGAAGGGAAAGACAGGAGAGTGATTTATCAAGCAAACAGCAAATGAACATGGTACATGTAAGAGAGGAATTATTTCAATCACTCACTGCTTTGAGATTTTGAGACTACATTCCAGTTTATTGTCAGTGAAAGTGAGCTCCAAAGCAGCCAATAGAGAGAAAGGAAAATGATGTGTTATACTGCTGAGAACTTTTGTTATTCGTGGTGATTACAGTTTAGATTTTTAACCACACCTGATCTATCAGAGACTATGTTAACTTTCTCCTAACGTGAGAATCATGACCAAGACAAATAAGAAAAAGGTGCATTTTAAGGGATGCTAGCACTTGGGAGTATTTCAGATAGTAAAGTGGGCTTTTAATAGATCAGGTCTGAAGTTTAAATGTCTTTAGGAGAGCTGTTTAGAATATCAGTGTGGATTTCACACTTAGCTCTTGCAGAGAACAATGTGCTGTCAAAACTGCAAACTGGATTTATAACATGGCACTGAGTTCCTCTGTAAAATGTAACATATCACTGGAAGGTTAGGGGATAACCTAAAATTACTTTTAAGATCTTTGGAAAGCAAATGTGAAATACAGTCATATTAATTAAAAAGCCAGAAGTGATGTAAACATAATGCATCTTGAACTTCTGCAAATACTTGGCTTTACATAATAGTTTATCTTCTTTTTTTTGGTACCAGGGATTGAACTTGGGTCCTTAGCTTGCGAGGCAGGCCGTGGAACCACTGAGCTAAATCCCCAGCCCAATAGTTTATCTTCTAAAAGCCAAATATTCATAATTTTTTATAAATGGACTTATATTGCTAATGATGAGGGGAACTTGCTAAAGAAACCTACTGTGAATACGCAGAACATATTACATTCAAAAAACAATCCACTATTTTTCCCAATATATGCAAAGGTAATTTGTATATCTTTAATTTGTTTACCATTCAATAAAGTTTTATGTATTAAAAACATGTTCTATCTTATTTAATTTGGCTCAGTGGTAAAGTATGACTTCAAAAATAGTATGGAAAATATTTCTTTTATAAACTAAGAATCTGTGATCCTGGTAGATATCATTTTCCTCTGGTTATGAATGGTGTTATGTCAAATCAAGAGCTGTACTGCAGCAACTGTCATGAAGAAAGAGATCAAATGTGAAGGAAAGCTCAGTAGACTGAAGTTCAACAGTGAGTACCAAATCTACCTGGTGCTGTGTGAGGTGCTAGCTTCTGAGTAAGACATGGTCCCCTTATGGAGCTGAGCACCTGGGGAAAGACAGGCATGTTATCACTAGTCCCAGTGTAGGATGATAGACTCAGGGCACAGTCATGTGACAAAGTCTTATGGGAAGATAGGGGTTGGGAGTGGTCATCAGTGAACAATAAAATATTTTTTCAGTGTCGGTGAATGCTGACATTTGCCTTGATATTTTTGTGTTTATAAAATACAGTTCTCATTGGATTTTGTGACTAATGGTAGATTACTGAGTATCTCCTAACTATGTAGTAGTTGGATGACAGCATTTTATCTTCACTTATATGCCCTAGCTAGTGCTTATTTTGCTAGATTAAAAATCTCTGAGTAGGAAGGTACATAAGAAACATAGCGGCCATTAAGCCAACCCTCAGGATAACACATTCTACTGTCTCTCTATATAGGTGTTAATTCAGTCCAAAATTCCTGCAGTCAACAATATTGCCACCATCCCAGAAGTCTGCAAGCTTAAATAATCATTTTTTAAAAAGTTGTTTGAATAAAAAACACATATCAAACCCATAAGACTCGAAGCCTTCGCAGATTTGTGGTCTCAGGCTTCTCATGTTTTGCTTCTGAACAATAATTTGAGAAATAGAAGTGTCCCTCTGTTCCATTATTTAATCTAAAATTTGTAAAGAGTAGTAAGTACAAATATTTTGTAACAGCTACCACTCCTTTTAGCATCTATTTTGATACATACCAATTCAGTCCATTCAGTGTACTCTGACAGACACTGAGAAGTTGAGAGAGTTCTAAGGAGTCATCGTTCTTCCATTTTAAAACCTTGTTTTGAACACCAGTAACCAACCACTGGTGTTTGACCTCATTAAACAGTGTTCTGAGAGCCCTGATGTAAAAACAAACATATTTTGTACAAACGTGAAAACATTTCTTGGATAATATGACTTGGCTGACAGGAAACAGGCTCAGAGGTAAGGTATCAAATAAGATTACCTGAGCAAAGGAGCTTTAAAGTCATACCAGAGTTTAGGAACATCTCTCCCTTATTCTTAAACTCTTTAAATGGATCGCAAGAAATAGTGTCAGTTGCAAGCAGAATTTATCAAGTGTTTTTCAGGGATCCAGCAATAGATACTTTGGAAGTTCAGCATGTTGTTGAGCATCCTTTGGAAATGGTTAAGCAAAGAAATTGGAAAGAAACATTTCTAAAATACCTCCTTTCTAAAGCTGTCTGTTTTCAAAAATGAGATTAGCAGAAGAAATTATTTTAGTAGCTAAGCAGACTTGGAATGAAATAACTTTAATTTCCTTTCATTTCTCATTCAGTTGTTTGATTAAACCCAAAGGCAAACTGTCGGCCTGGTAATAATATGATTTCAAACACATAAACTTAGTGATATTCTTTTTAATATATACTCCATGAACTCAGACTTTGGCAGGCAAACTTCTGCTAAAATTTAATAATTTGTCTTTTGTGTGTTTTCTTGGTGTTTATATTAATGGCAAATGATACTGGTTTCATACTAGTAGTAGCAATATATTTCCTCTGTGTTTTTTGTTTTGTTTTGTTTTTGGTACCGGGGATTGAACTCGGGTCCTTATGCTTGCAAGGCAGGCAGCGGAACCACTGAGTTAAATCCGCAGCCCTCCTCTTATGTTTTTAATAGCATTTTATTTTAAATGTTGACTCATTAAATAACTACATCTAACATTTTTCTGAAAGAGTAACCAACAATTGCAGGATATACATTCTTGTTAAGTGCATATGGAACACTTTGGGGACAGATCATGTGTTAGAGTACAAAACAAATCTTAATAAATTTGAAAGGACTGAAATACAAATTTATGACCTTCAATCATAATAGAATTAGAAATCATTAACAGAAGGAGATTTAGGATACTCACAAGTGTGTGGAATTAACACTCTAACACAAACAAATGTCAGAGAAGAAATAAAAAAGGAAATTAGAAATTACTTGAAGCTGAATGAAAACAACATACCCACATTTACAGGTCGCAGCCAAAGCTGCTCTGAGAGGGAGATTTACAAAGAAAGGAGAAAAGAGAAAGACCAAGATCACAAATCAATAGCCTAACCTCCCTTAGGAAACTAGAAAAAGAAAACCAAACTAAATTCAAAGCAAACAGCCGGAAGGAAATAATAAAAATTAGAGTGTAAATAAATGAAATAGAGAATAGCAAAAATAATAAAGAAAATCAACAATACCAAATTTGGTATTGAAAAGATAAGGAAAAAAATAAGCTAATTTAGTTAGACTGAGCTGTGTTGCTTTACATTTCTTTCTCTTCTTTTTTTTAATCTAGAATGGCCAGTTGGAGTGTGTACGCTGGATGGTGAGTGAAACTGAAGCCATTGCAGAATTGAGTTGTTCTAAGGATTTTCCAAGCCTTATTCATTACGCAGGTTGCTATGGCCAGGTACGGAGTTTCTAAGCATTTTACCTTTGTGTGCTATATAATCCGTTTTTTTCATTATTGGGTTCATCACAGTGCAAACTTTAAAAAAATCATCAAATAAAATCCAAAAATTTATAAGCAATGCTATTCATCATAGGGCACTTTAATGAAGAAATATTTTAAATGACCTAATTTATTTACTAAATAATGAAGCTACATTCAAAGGATGGAATTTTATGAGAAAATAGTCACTACATAATATTAATTAAAATGTATAATACAAAACTATTTCTGTAATTTGGTAACAACTGAATTTAGAAAAACAGAAAGAGAAATAAAATGTAAGACTGGTAAAAACTAAGGTACAACCTGTTTACAGTCACTCAGGGTGGAATTACAAGAGGCTTTTGTGTATATGTATTTTTTCAATTTTTTACAATGCATTTGATCTTTATCAAAAAGAAATATTTTTATTGAATTCAAAGTTAAAATCTTTATAAGATATTAATCAAGGAAGTCTCATGAAAATAAGCAAGCACACTAACTCTGTCTTAGTTACAACTAATTTCACATTACAAAATCCTAAGATTAATAATTAATGTACACAGATCACAGTCCAGTTTATGGAGTAAAAAGTCCCTGCTACCCTTTGAGGAAGACAAATGTAAATTTTCTTTTAAAAACATGGGAACCACAAAATGCAAATTCAGTCTTAAAAGATAATAAAGTCAGCACTGTATTAAAATAGATTTAATTGTATTTGTTTATGGCAAAGAAAATTGTTTCTCATGCATATAATCATGTCTACTTTGGCTTCATAAACTTTCCTAGTAGCAGTAAATTGTATTGTCAACAGGAGATTATGCTTTTTCAAGCATAATTTGAGATTGATAATCTCAAATTCAAAAACTAGGCTGAAGAACATTACCATGGTCTGTCTGTAGTGGGAGTCATGCTGTGTTAGAGTATCTTCAGTTACTACAGATATAAGTGTATATCTTAAACAATGTAAACATGTTCTGTATGTGTAAGCAGGCTCCATGTCATTGGATTTTGTGTACACTATCTGATCTTCAAAACAGTCATATGAGATCTAATTTTATAGCTGAGGAGACAGGAAAGTTAAATGACTCACGTGGTTAGTGGCAAAGACTAGATCTCAGTTCAGGTCCTCTGACTTTAGGGCCAAATTCTGTTTTGTCCCCATCTGTAGAGATAATTTGTACGAAGTGTTACAATGGCATTGATATAGATAGGTGAAGAAGACTTTTTTTTACAATTTTATCCGACAATATATGGTGCTATTCAGAACACTTCAAATAGCTCACTGAAGTGAACAGGTAACTGTGAAATTCATGAAATGAAGAAAGGAGGAGGAGAACATTTAAAACACATACAAGCCACTGTTTTTGAAATACAACAATTGCCATATTTTCGCTGTACATTGTACTTAGTCCCATCCCCAGTGTCCTAACAACAATCAATAACAATTCATAGGCATTTGCTAAGGATGCATTTTTTTGCTTAGACTGGCAAAAGGGAAAATAAAAATTTCAAAAGATCGAAGAATTTTATCACTGTTAATCTTTGTAATTTATTTGCAGTATAAGACAAATTTTTATTAAGTTGTATAAATAATAATTTCATGTCCCTGTCTTCATTTGCCTATCCAAAGCCTGATGAGGACTTGTAGAGATATTGGTGGAAAGGCTGCCTGAAGAGAGTCTGTCAAAGGAGAGGAGTAAAGGATTGCAGGACCGTGTGGAAACTCTAAGTGAATTAATTCAGCATTCAGCATTTTTTTCTTGAGCAATTATATATACCAGTTTCTTTATTCAACTTTCACAGCAGGTTTCTGATAATTTTGAAGCTGTTGAGCTAGAACAAAAGATAGTGCCCTTTCTAGGACTGGCTGGGTGATATCATGGCTTATTTGACTAAACTAGGGGAAAATATGGAAATTGGTGACCTATTTGAAGAGCAGTGTTGTTTCTTGCTAGTATCAATCTTTAGGTTATTGCAAGCCGATAAGTATTTTTAGGATCTAAAATTTAGCTTTGAGGAGGACAGCCCAATCCCTTAGGAGATTCCTACCCAAGTGGAAAATGTGGAAGCCTGTTAACTTTGGGAATCCTGTCCAGCCATCCTGCATCCACCCTGCCACTTATGTAACAGATAACCTGCAGAGATGCTGAACTTGGAACCGTTACAAGGCTAATATTTTCACAAGGAAGACTGTTATTGAACTGTTTTCTAATGGACTCAGCACATGCAAGTTTTCCTACATCAAGCAGGCATTTGAGTATGTCCTGGTTTTGTTTCTTCAGTAAATACCTCTGGCAAGGATAGTACTGAGGAAAATTCCTCTAGGTTTATTTTAGTTACCCTCTGCCCCTCATATAGATTCAAAACGAATGGGCTTCATTTGACTCCTAATTTGTGTCTTTCTCTTATAAAAATTACCTTTAAAGAGTCCAGTACCACAGGGTAGCCAGCAGTTTTTAGTGGTCTCCTGGAGTGATAGCTCTTCCGGTGATAGGAATTGATTCTCCTCTTCTTGACACTTGAAGTCTCAGAGGGTGCAATTATTTCATTGTCTGATTGTACCTAGTAGAGCTAGCCAGAGGGGGTGTGAAGGTGAAGACCTCAGGGAGATTCAGGAACAGAGCAGGGTGTCCTTGGACAGGCCTTCCTGACTCCCTTGGGGAGGAAGTCTCACCACAGCGATTCAGACAGAACCATGTTGATTCAAAGCCTCTGCCTGTGTGACTTGGGCTGCTTTATCTAAGCACTAAGGTTCCAATTTCTTGGCCAGGCTCTCCTACCAGAGCTTCTTAGCAGGCATGGGCTAATCCTGCATGGATCATTGGGCTCTGTATGACGCTCAGCAGCTCACCTGCAGTTCTTTTTGTTTCTGAATCATTTGTGTAACTTTCAGTCAAGATATTCTTTTACAGAAACAAGCCACTGTACATCGTTACACTGAGCATTTACGAAGAGCACTTTTGCTACACTATTTATTTTCTTTTTAAATGTTTCCTGACATAGATTTTTTAAAGAGCACTTTTAAATCAGAAAGTATTTTTTAATCTTTTTTGTTTCATTCATGTTATTTTTATTAGTGCATATAAATTATAGTGAATATTAGGTTGGATGTGACATTTTCATATATACATGTAACATACTTTATCATATCTATACCTTCTGTTACCCTCTCTTCCATTCCCCTTCTCCTTCTTCCAGTCCCCTTACCTTTATCTAATAGACTCCCTAAAAGAGTATTTTTGAAAAAAAGAGAAAAGAAAAGAAAAGGCTCAACAGTTCCTATGAATTGTTATAAACAGTGATAGGTAAGCTGGTAAGAAGGATATTTCTACAGGTATTATTGTTGTTTTCCTCCACAGTTTACTGTAAAAAGGAGAAATATTCCCTCCTTGAATTTACTGTTTGACAGTCATGAGGCAGAAGTAGTAAACAATCTGAAAGTGCTGGTGATTGCAGATGAAAAAAAGAGAAAAATCTCTGTTTACCATGCACATCTATCTGCTCTCCAAGTACTGATCTTGGAAAACACAACTGATCCAGAGCTCTACAGACTCACAGATGGATAGGCAGGGCACAGAGGGAGTCTGTCCTTTGGAGTCTGGCCTTTGGGGAATGAGAAGTTGTGCAAACGCACACTCAGAAGACAGAAAATAGTTGTAAAGGTCCCTATTTCAGTTTTCTGGATTTTAATCCTGGCCCTTCCAATTACTAGTGGCCTTGGATGCATTCATTTAAAAAAAACAAAGGGAAGAAAAGGTCTCTTGAACTGCAGTTTCCTCATTTTTACTGTAGAGATAATGCAGTCTTCCTCATAGGGTTGTTCTGAGGGCTGAGAAAAATCACATTGCGCAGCATAGTGTAGGCACTGGGTAAATGGTGGCCATTCTGACTTTTTGATGTCTTTCAATTTGTTGTTTTTATTGCTATTGGTATTATTTATTTACCTATTTAACCATAAGTAAAGAGAAACATGAAAAGAATTATTTAGGCCTCAACCTATTTAATCAATTTTTATATGCAGTGTTTTTTTTTTTTTACATCTTACCATCTCAGGATTCTACATTTATCTTACAGTAAATTACATTATGAAATTATTATTGGACCTTTTTTTTACATTTTAATATCTCAAAAACTGGAATGAAACTTAAAGTTGATGTATTAGATTTAATGATCTATGATTGCAAACAAAGCTGAATGCTTCAGAACTTATGATTATACTACAAACTATGGAGATTTTATTGATACCAGCAATAAACCTATGACATGTTTTTCAATCAAATTTTTATTAGGCTTTGTCCAGCAAATCTCATAAATTATGTGTATTAATTGCCTCTTTAAACAACTTCCATTGTCTTTGGGAACACATAAAATACAACATTAAAACAGGTTATCAGAAAATCCCCAGAACAGGAAACTAGTGTATGAAAGAAGTTTTCAGCCAATAGATACAAGCTGAATATGCAGATGGGGATATGTGAATGGGTGAAAGGTAAGTTAGACATTCTGTAATGAAACAAATAATACAGAAGGGCTTCTCCATGCATATGACTACATTGGATATTCTCTGAAAGCAATACTTACGGGGAAATAAAATCTGAAGTTACATTCTTCCTTTAACATCTCAACCTGGGAAGGGGGTGGGGGCGAGGTGGAAAAAGGGAGTAGGAAAGAGAAAGAAAGAACATGCACTAAAGGGTTAAGAGAAGTAGTAGACATATTACATATGAATAAGGGCTTTCTGTCTGGAATAACTAGCCACAGGTATTTGGTCCTCCTTATAAGGTATTTTTCAAATAAGTTTGTAGGACTGTGTTTCCACAGGCATGTTCTCCAGAATCAGCAAAATTTCTTAAGATTGGACGCTAAATATACTTTTACCAAAACCACGGATATTAGCCATCTTCTCATCTATCTCAGAAACCCTAAATATGGGTTGTTAGAAGACCAAATGTGTGTCAGCCTGTCCCTTTGTCCAGTACTTCTCTGCACGGTATGATAGGGAAGATACTTATTTCAGTATATGAGTGGACAGGCCAATTGCATATCTTCTTATGGAAGTAAATTGTCCTACAGAAAACAGAAAAGTAAATTTGAGATGTTGGGTAAACACCTGTTTTATCCTAAACAATCAAAAATGGTTTTCCCTTTATATAAGTCTTGCATTTTGAATCGGGTTAGATCTCTAATTGGCATCATAAGGAAAGAAGGCAGGTTATTATAACAGTACAGACTGAGTCTGGCTTGGAGAGCCATCAGGAGCCAGGCCAGCTCTTTCATGACATACACAGACTTTGTGTGTCTTGTTCTCCCAGAATTAGGACTAACCCCCAGATTTCCACAACAGGAAAATTCCTTGTATTACGGAGTACATTATTCCATTGCCTATGACCCTGCCACTAAAAACCAACATACTGTAATGTTAGTAAGGGTGTCTTTATGCAGGTGGAATAGATGTAACCACTATAATATCTATGTCTGAAAAGAATGGAAATTTGCATGGCGGGAAGCATGGGTAAAACGTTTCTGAATATTGTGAACACCTCTGAGCTTTACTTGCTGAAGAAGCAGCCCCTAGAAATCAGAGAACCCACAGTTGTACTCTCCCTCAGTTTTCAGGTTTATAAAATAAGGCTGTTTGAATTGGATAATTCCCTAAAATTCCTTCCAGTCTGCAGTTTAAAGAGTGCATGATTTAATATCATGGAGCAAGTCAAGTCACCACAAGCTTGTAAATGTCCCTTTGAAGAAGATATGATCTCCATATGGTGGGACCTTCTTTTTCTCCAGTGGAGGTACAGCAGCCTGCCCTCAAGCAATTTCAGTGTATCTTAGCCATGGACTTCAAACCAGTGGTTAACAGAATCCAATAGAATTTTTATCTTGGGATACTTTAACTCATTGAGATTTTTAAGCAGTTAAGATCACATGGTGTAATCTATTTCCACTTAAAAGTAATCCAGTGGTTTTCCTCTACCTAATTGGAAAAGGTAAAGGAAGTACCTTTACTTCAAGCCTGTGAGAACATTACCTGTTCTATTTCAAGTGTCAGCCCCAACTTTCTCCCAGAGAGAAGAGAGTTCCGTATATGAGAATATCTTTATCCAACTGCCGACTCCCAGCCCTGGCTTCCAGCCTCTTTTCCATCCTGTTCTCTAGGGACCTTTGAGGGTTTCACTTTCTATAAGGTCTGTCTGCTTTTGCAGCTAAGACTCACCTTGCTCTTCCAGGTTCATACTTGGGAGGTTATAGGCATTTATTATATTTTTGTCTTTTTCCTCTTTAGAAGTCTTGCTTCCTTACTTCCTGCTTGCTCGTTTGGAGAAAGTGTGGTGCAAATGTTCAGTCTGCCCCTGATGTCTGATACCTTCATAAATAGTGCCCTCTTCCCAGCGTATGGGATGAAAACATTAAAGGAGTTCTCTGTTTTTATCCAACATTCCTTTAGCAGATTAGTTGGCATGTTCAGAAGATGAAGGCAAATTTAATCCAGAAAAGTATAAAGTTCATGACCGGTATGAGCAAATAACTGGGAAAAAAATCCTTTAAAAGGCTAAGGAGAAAAAAGTTCAAGGCTATTTCAAACACATGATCATTTTTTTAAATGTCAAATTCCACTCACTAAACCTCATGCTGTTGTTTTTACCACTCTCGTATTTTTTTAACTTTATATTTAATTATTCTATTTTAAAACAGTGAAATCCCATCCCCCTGCTTTCTTGAAAAGCCTAACATAACATGAAAATACCGCAAAACATTCGGTGGGTAAAATGCAAACAGATTATGATGAAACATGCCGACTGATTTATGACTTTGCCTTTGAAAGGTTTGTGTTCAGAGCTTTTGGCTCCCTCTCTTTAATATCAAAGAAGAAGTTTTACTTTAACACTACCACCACTTGGTCTTCCAGAAAAAACAAAAGGTTCCTGGTTTTTGTTCAGTGACTTTATCTTGTACTTGACATTATAAAGTGTTGCCTCTTTATGTAAGTATTGATTGCAAAAGGTATGGGATTAGTAGGTTTCAGAGTTATAAACAGTTTCAGGATTATGAATTTAAAACTAGAAGTTATTTATCTCAGTAGTTTAAGGTTTTCTGCTAATATGGTTGAAGCTATACACACTTTAACACAGTAGTAAAAACATTTTCTCAGGAGCTTTGGAATCAAAAAACCAGGATTCTAATTCTAACTTTGGATTTGTCCAGCTGTGTGACTTTGAGAAAGTGCTCATACTTTGTGTGAATCTGTTTTTTTTTTCTGTAAGTAAGTAAAGCAAGAGTATTTCCAAGGTAACTCCCTGCTCTTAAAATCCTCCACTTGGTCTTCTTTCATTGACTTCAGTCAGATTCATGAATTTTCCATTCCTATTGAATGAGAATTTTCCTGATATGATAATCTTGGTTTAATGTACTCTTTACAAGTTAGAGAATAGTTTTCTGTTGTCTTTATTTTGACTTCTCTTCATGATATTCTATTAATTCCATGTGTTCTTGTGTGTAGGAAAAGATTCTTTTATGGCTTCTTCAGTTCATGCAAGAGCAAGGCATCTCACTGGATGAAGTGGACCAGGATGGCAACAGTGCTGTTCATGTGGCCTCACAGCATGGCTATCTTGGGTGCATACAGGTACACGGCCCTGCTGCTCTGCAGGCAGAGAGGATTACATCAAGTAATAAAACAAAAGTCAAAAATTTTGTTCATCAAGACAATGCCTGGATTAAATCACCTTTTGTATTGTAGATACAGAAATTATAATGATGTCTTTTTTTTAAAAATCCACACAAATATAGGTTTAAGTAGCTCTTAGAGTTTTTCCTTCAACATCAGAGGTGTAGAAAGGGACTTTGCCTGCTCTCCCAACGTTATCCTAAAGCCCGGTGCTGAGAACAGTAGTTGGGAAGTATGCCATATTCTCAAGACAACAGGGAAACCACCATGAGACTAACATCTTTCAGTCTCTCCAGCAGTAGACTATTCTTGCTTTTACTATTACATCTTTACTCCAAAGGCAGGTAAAAAAACAAGGCAGATTTTCTATGCATGGATTAGAAGAATTCTTTATAGTGAGTAGTAGGCTACAGTTTTCCCTTTTATTTGTAGTAGGTCTGACCTTCTTGAACGCAGAACCCAAGAATTAGTTAGAGGAAGAAGGTAGATAGTGTTGCTCTCAGGCCTTGAGCAAATGATACAGGCCCTCCTTGGCCAGCCATTCCACCCAATAGCCTCAAGTAGCCCCGTGCACTTAGCCCAGCATACCTTCTCAGCATTCTCGTTTTCTGTGTGTGCTGTGTTGTCACTGCGCCAAAGCCCCTGAGATGTACTCCAAGATCATGGACTTCCTACAGGAAGAAGAGACAGCGTCTCATCTTTCACTTGGATGCAGAGCTGCACAAGTCTGAGTTAAACCTGTTGCCACCATCCAAACAGCACAGCCCTGCAGAGCTCCGCAGTTGTACCCAGAAGTTTGGCGGGTAGTGAACGTAAAAGCATTATCGACCTACAAAATGTTGAAAATCAGAGCAAAGAGAGGAATGGTCAGAAGGAGAGGAGGAGGATCAGTTAGGTGAAGAGGACTAAACCAAACACTAAGGAATATAAAATGAAGTCAAAGTTTAGGTTTGACTTGAAATTTTATTTTTGGTACTAAAATGTAGTCAACAGAATCAGGCCAATCAAAGCATCTTGTTGAAAATCCCCCACCATTTATGAATTTGTTCCTACATCTCAGGGAAAAGAAACTTCACAGCATATGTTTGAAGGCCGTTACTAGAGAAAATACTTCTACCTCAGAGATTTCATATAGTCCGACATGTTTTGTGTATACAGCACTGTTCCACCCTACAAAGCAACACACCTTCTGGCATGTATGTGTGTTGTCTGCTTTATTGCAAACCCAGGGTGCTCATTTATTCAGCAGGTACATTATGTACAAGGTCACACTATGTACAAGGTAGACTAAGCCTGAAACAGAATACTTCTCAGAGAAAACTAGTTGCTTAGAGAGGTAGAGAGAAGTCAGGAAATAGGAGAATATAAGAAAGACAAGATATAATTGAAAAGGAAAGCATAGATAACAGTAGAAAGCTCTCTGTTGACATGAAGCTGTTCTTCAAGAGCTATCTTGGTAGGAAATATTCAGAGTATATGTGTCTGAATGTTTTTCCATTATTATTGGCAGAGCATGCATCTTCTAATTTAAGGGATGGCCTTTAAAAAGGAGTGGTAAGAAATTGCAAAGTATAGAAAAGAGAGAAATTTAACTCCTTATCAGGTTCTGCGGAAAGATGACAGGAGCAGCATTATTCCTTGTGGAGGAATGATAGATGAATTAACACAAATTATAATTTTCCATTTACCCAACACCTCAATATTTAATAGTCTTGAAATAATTTTTATCAGCTATTATTTATGACTGAAAGCCAAAAAAAAAGTTATCACTGATTTTGTTTAAGGTTTTAATTATTTTCCTTTCTAACATGTGAAGAGAGATAGTCTCTCCTTCCAAAGGATTCATCACTCCTCTTAACACAAATGATATTTTTGGCACTAGATAATCTTAGGACAGAGTCTACCCACTGGATATGAGATTTAAAATAAAAATAAAAAGAGACTGAGAGTAAGCAAGGGACCTTATACGGTAGGGAGGAGACCAAGTAAGGAAAACAGCACAAAGAGATGAGTTCAGCATAAAGGGGAGCAATAACAGTGTGGTTTACATTGAGTCTCCTGAGAGCTCTGAGAGCTCGAGGCTGCCCTGTTCTCTGTGGCACCCTGTGAGGCAGGTTCAAGGTATCATGGTAAATTGACCTTTCATGGTGAGTGGCCACAAACCAAAAAGAAAATGAGGCGTTTTATGGCCTCCAATTCTAAGGAGTCTAAGAATTTAAATATAAGTACTGTTTGTGGAAAAAAATCATTACTACCAAAATAAATCTGACAGTATACAATCTCGTCCTGATATTGTCAAAGAACACATCAGAGTGTGGAGGCTGATTAATAGTGTTTAAACAGCTTTCTGTGGAATCATGACATCCCATATAAATACAAAATAGTTTCAATGTTTTTAAATTATTGATTTCAGCCATTCTTCATCCAATCTCCCTCTCCTCTGCCGTAGCCAGACGCTATGACTTTCTGCATGCCTTTGGCTATTAAAATTTACTCCAAAACAATTTAAAATTTCAGTCTTAACATTTTTTTTTAATTTTTCAATCTTATTTCTGATCCAAAGCATTCTTCCCATGCTCACCCCAACCCTGTTAGGGACTTGGAATAGGGAGTAAGACATGACAGGTTGTTATCACTGTAGCTCCTGCTCCCCTGTCCTTTTAAGGCTTCAGTGATGGAGACAAAGAGAGCATATGAAGAAATAAAGCCAGATGTCTCTGCTTAACTGGGAAACACCATAGCCTCCCTGGAAGTTGCCACTGCTTCTTGGTGACTGTGGTCACTGACAATGCTTTGTGGCATCCTTCAAGTACAGGCTCTGGCAGGTGCTGTGGATGGGGCCCACAGTGAGATCTGGGGCCTCTCCCTTTGAACCTGACATGGTACCTTCTCCTTCCCCTACCCACACAGTTTCTATAACCTGTAACTACTTCCAACTATTGCTGGAGACCTTCTCCTTTTGGGGGAACGGGAACATACCACTCACACCAACTTCCCTTCTACAAAGTCTGCTCAATCCACAAACATATCCTTGCCATGGCGTATAGTGGGAGTGTTGGCTGCTTCATAGCCACCCTACTCCCTGTCTTGCTCTTTTCCTTCTGTCCATTTTATTCCTGATCAAATAGACTCAACAAGAAATTAGCAAGTATTATTCCAAAACCAGTTACCAGGGCCCAAGCAAATGGATCCAGGTAAACACAGTGCCACTGTCCCCATCATATAGGCATCTCTGACTTTATGATTAACTCATTTGGAGCCCAGCCATCAGAAGGGACAAAACACTTGCCCATAAACGCCTCAGAAAGGAAAGGACTCTGGGCAGAAGCAACATCTTGCCTGTCCCAGGCACCTCCCTAGTAGGCTGCAGGTGGGGACAGGTAGTAGGCAGACTGGCTCAGCTCCACCTTTGTAGGCTCTAAAGGGAGGCATCTGATATCCTTGGTAACCTCTTACCAACACTGGGCTCTGATGACTGCCTTTAGAACAACAAGAAAAGTCTCATTCAGCATTCTATTATATTTCATTAAAAATGCAATGTTTAGAGGGAGGTCCTGATACAATCATGTATCTCTGCACTTTCTGACAGACCTTGGTTGAGTATGGAGCAAATGTCACCATGCAGAACCACGTAGGGGACAAGCCCTCCCAGAGCGCAGAGCGGCATGGGCACACCCTGTGCTCTCGGTACCTGGTGGTGGTGGAGACCTGCATGTCGCTAGCCTCACAGGTGGTGAAGCTAACCAAGCAGCTGAAGGAGTAAGTGGCCTGTTCTGTGTGAGCAAAATCCAGCTGTCATTGTTGTGCTGAGGTTTCAGCCCAAGGGTTTCGGTAAGCTCCCTTCCGATTGTGGAGGGAATTCTACCATTCTCCTCACCGTTTCCTCCATCCTAGTGCTAAGCCAGGGTTTGCGCTGACCTTGCCATCTCTGTTGAGGCAAAATGATATTTAAACCAAGTGAAGGACCAGCTGTCTGGGCAGGGAATTTAAGCCACAGTGAATCAGGAGAAAGAGCCTTTGTCTGTGTTCACATCTTAGGGTCAGGTTGCAGAGCAGAGTACAGAGAGCATATTTAGGCATTATTTCCGATATGTGCTTAAAATTCTAGGAATCAAAAAGCATGACAGCGAGCAAAAGACAATAAATGGATTGCTTTCTCAGTTTTCCCAAGGAATAAAATTGTATTTGGGAAATTTTTTAAACTTTATAACCATTACCAGCAAATTTATTATAGAAGTTAAGCAGATGCTTCATGAATCCTCAGGATACAAAATAATGTTCACTGTAACTGAAGTCAGTTTTCTTAATATGATTACTAAGTGGGTATACATTGTATATCTGGCTGTCAAGGAGTCATTTCTTGAAGCTTGTCATGATACCTTTGAAGAAGAGAGTAGGATGAGAGTCCATCAGATAGGTTTCTAGCAAGTTGACAGATTGAAGAGCTAATGGTTGCCTGAGGGGACCAAGGCCAGCTCTTGGAAAGCACTCTGATCAAGTTACTGTGGCTGTACTGGTTAAGGTTCCTGAAAATTGGAATCGGTCCTCAAAGTAATGTAATTCAAAGTGATATTGAGAGATTAGGAGTATAAACCTTGAAAGTTAAGCTTTAGAGGAGTAATATAAAGTCGTGCCATATATATATATGTGTGTGTGTGTGTGTGTGTGTGTGTGTGTGTACACTATATATAGCAGATGACTTATGAATATGTACTTTATATAGTATAATATATATACATATATATATGTACACACGTATATAAAAAGTAACATAGTATTCCTAAATACAACTCATTTGGAAAAAAGGCCAGTGTAGATAAGAGGCCTTCATTGATTGTGAGCATGAATCACACAGCAATATGACAATACCTGGACCCTCTTTCCCTTCCTCACTTAACCTCACTGCTTCCATTCTCTTGCCTTTGAGGTCTGTGTCCCTCCTCAGCCAATACCTAAAATAATCTCTGTAATGAGTTTAGATATTTCCTAGTAAGTAAAATAAAATGTAAAGCAAAAAGTACATGGTTACTTCTGAGCATCCTCTGCCCAGCTGAACAAAACTTCCTCAAGACAGGTGAACTGGTTGAGCCTAAAAGTCTCAATGTAGCTGAAGGGAAAATGTGCAAAGATTAATGACTTAGTAACTTAGTTTTCCACAGGAAACATAATTTTTCACATATATCTTCATGTCCCTATATTTGTATTCCTAAAAATAAGTTGCCATGTGAAGGAATTGCTAGAACAAAAGGCATACACATTTAAAATGTGGGCAGATATTACCTAAAATATTTCCAAAAAAGCTGTATCAATGTTACTCCCTCTAGTAGTGCACAAACACATCCTTAAAGAAGAACTTTAAAATGATTAAAATGAATAATTGATAATTTGAAATAGGAAGAAAAGGTCCAAAGGGCTAGGGGTGGTGGAAGGGGAAGGGGAAAGGAAAGAAGGGAAAGGAAAAATTATGAGAAAAGAAAAAAAATGGAAACAAAGTCTTTCTAAATAGGGAAGGGTGGAGGGGCTGAAGGGCACACAGGTAATGGGAAAAAAATAAGAACCAAGATACATCATGTACAGGTACAAGCACCCAATGATAAATGTAAATATATTGTTCACCTAAAATGTACCAATAAAATAATTTAAGGAAAAAAAAAGAAGAACTTTGAAACAATCTAATTGAATGTTTTTTCTAAAGGCACATACTCAGAAAAGGTCAGAAAACATTCTCTTCAATCTCCATATGGTAGACTGAAAAGCTTTCATGAGCTACAATAGCCATTTAATTGGTAAACTGTTCACAGCTATGTCCTGGCCACTCTGTGGATGATCCTGGGCTGAAATATAAATAGGCACTAATATGCATCTGTTCTCCAGGTGTCTCCAAAGCTAAATGCTATAGACAGTTACAGTTAGGGCAGTGGCAAGATAAGATCTGAGACATGCAGTAATCTTGTTGGACCCTAATCTTTCACTTTCTGTAATCTCAGTGAAGTTGGCAAAACTGGAAATGAATAGAGAAATCTGTGTTGTATAGCTACAGGACACTGTGCCTTTCAGCCTATTGGACAACGGTAACACAGAAAGGTGCAGGCTTAGAATTTTTTTCCAAGAATATAAAATATTAGTTTACAAAATTAGTAGTGCAGATTTATCCTATGCTTCTGCAAGTCAGAAGGCCAGTAGGGAGGGGTCTTGCCAGCCTAAAATCAAGGTGCTGGCAGGCTGCATTCTTTCTAGGAGCTCCAGGATGTGTCTGTGTCCTGCCCATCCAGGTTGTTGGCAGAATCAGTTCCTTGTAGTTGTGGCCGCATTCCCACTGGCTGCCAGCTGAGGGTCAGTCCCAGCTGAATTCTGTGGTTCACCATCCCCCTCTTTCATCTTCAACCCCAGCAACATCAAGATTGAGTCCTTCCCATATTTTTAATCTCTCTTGCTCACTCCTCTGTCTCCTCTTCTACTGTTACAAACTCATGTCATTAGATTGGCCCCACTCCAATAATCCAAGATGACCTTCCTATGTTAATATCAGTTGATATAAAATATTCCTTCCCTTTTGTCTTATAAGGCAACATAGTCATATCTCCCAGGAATTAGGACACAGGTGGAGATCACTGGGGTACCTCACTAGTATGCCAGGGTTCTGTAAACACTGCTTATTCCTATACAGTAAAAATCAGTTTTATGTACTTATTTCAACTTTTATAATAAGTAATATGTGTTTTCTAAGTGGGTTGTACTTCTTGTAATCTGCGACTTCTGGTCTATTAACTCTTAAAAGAATATTCTGAGAAGCATGCTGTTATGTTCAGAGGAAATGTAGTGTTGCCATACATCATTTTGCCCTTGTATATGAAAAAAACCTCATTATTTAACTGCTACCCAAAGTGGAAATAGTTTTCTTATTTTGTTCAGTTATTTTTTTCTGATCAGTACATTGATAAAATTACTTTACAAATTTAAATAATTTAGAAAGAGTTTCATTTGGAGTGTATCCTTCTAGATTTATTACATTAATAATTTCCTTAAAAACAAGATTACACATAGTATTTTGTTTTTTGTTTGTTTGTTTGTTTTGGTACCGGGAATTGAACTCAGGACCTTGCACTTGAGAGGCAGGCAGTGGAACCACTGAGCTAAATCCCCGACCCTACACATAGTATTTTATAATATTCTGTTTTAAGGCAAGTAAAGTATTATACATATATCTTATATATATAGTATATACATATAAAACATATTAGACAAACCTTTTGTATATCTGTAGGTATTCTGGTATACTAGTATTTATCATTTCTAATAGCAGCCATTATAGAAATAATTTTAAATTATTTCTCAGTCTTATTCATGAGCATTTAGATTACTCTCAGGTTTCCATTGGAAAATTTCTAAACTGTGAAGATAAAGATTATGCAGATTTAGAGCTGGGCATGGTGGTGCCTGCCTGTAATCCCAGCACTCAGGAGGCTGAGGCAGGAGGATCACTGTGAGTTTGAGGCTAGCCTGGGCTACATAGTGAGTTTAGGGCCAGCCTGAACTACAAAATTGAGACTCAAAAAAAAAAAAAAATTATGCAGATTTTTAAGCCTTTGAATTCATTGCAATTTACACAAATTATCATTAAAAAACCATTTACCTCCTAGTTTATAGCGGCAACCATGTATCAGAGAACATGTCTGTTGTTTTCTGCAGACAGACTGTGGAACGTGTGACATTACAGAACCAACTCCAGCAACTCCTAGAAGCCCAGAAATCTGAGGGCAAGTCACTCCCTTCTTCACCCAGGTAATACCAGACACATTGGTATATGGAGTTCTTCAGTATTTTAAATCTCTGAGCCTTTTTCTGGATTTCCTTTTAATGTCTTTTATGAAAATGATGGTCAGACATAGTTGTGCACATGTGTAATCCCAGCCCTCTGGGAGGCTGAGGCAGGAGGATGACAAATCTGACTCTAGCCTCTGCAAGGTCAGGACTTAATGAGACTTTGTTTCAGAAAGGTAGCTGGGAGATGTAGCCAAGTGCAAAAGCCCTGGGTTCAACCCCCAATACAAGAAAAAGAAAGGAGAGAAGGAAAGAAGGAAGGAAATGAGGGAGGGAGGAAAAAGAATAAAAATAAGATATCAAGTGAAAAGGTCTGTGGGTCTTTGACTAATCTCCAACTCTCCTATTTCTTTGATCCATGGCTATAAACAAATCACTTACTTTTTCTTTTTCATTTCTTGACCAGTGAAATGAGAGTAAGGATATACAGCTCAATAAGATTATTGAAAATGGAATTTTGAGAAAATTCATGTGAAATTAATGTGTAAACAGCAAGATAAGTTTAGTAGTCATAAGGTATGAGGCATGCTATACTTTGGCTATGGTTGCTTCTATGGACTATTTGAAAATTGCTTTGAAAAACTATTTAGTGATTATTCTTAATTCCATTCTTACTTATTTGTAATTTTTTTGTTTTACTTTTTTAAGACAGGGTCACACTATATGTTTCAGGCTGGCCTTGAACTCACTATGTAGCCAGGCTGGCCTGAACTCCCAGAAATCCTCCTGCTTCAGCCTCCCAAGTGCTGGGATTACAAGCATGCACCACCATGCCCAGCTGTAAATTATTAGTGCTAATAAAAGTCATGCAGAACCTTGTGTCTGGTTCAGTTTAGCCAAGTAAGAAATCAGCTTAGCTCATCTCTTTCACTCTCTTTTCAGTTCACCTTCTTCACCAGCTTCCAGAAAGTCCCAATGGAGAGTTCCAGACATAGGTGATGAGTCTACAGCCAAAAGCAAACTAGGAATCCAAGAAGGGATTCAAGTTCTTGGAAGCCTGTCAGCCTCCAGCGGGGTCAGAGCCAAAACAAAAGAAGAAGATTCTGATAAAATTCTACGCCAGTTATTGGGAAAAGAAATCTCAGAGAATGTCTGCACCCAGGAAAAGCTGACTTTAGAATTCCAGGATGCTCAGGCATGTTCTAGACATTCAAAAAAGATCCCTCTGGAGAAGAGGGAACTGAAATTAGCCAGGCTGAGGCAGCTAATGCAGAGGTCACTGAGTGAGTCAGACACAGACTCCAACAACTCTGAGGACCCCAAGAACACCCCTGTGAGAAGGGCTGACAGGCCCCGGCCACAGCCCATCGTGGAGAGTGTGGAGAGCATGGACAGCACAGAGAGTTTACACTTGATGATAAAGAAACACTCCTTGGCATCAGGACGTAGGTTTCCTTTTAGTACCAAGGCCTCCAAATCCCTGGATGGCCATAGCCCATCTCCCACCTCAGAGAGCAGTGAGCCAGACTTGGAGTCCCAGTATCCAGGTTCAGGGAACATTCCTCCAAGCCAGCCCTCCGGAGACCCGACTCAGTCAAGCCCTGACAGCACTGCTGCCCAGAAAGTTGCCACGAGTCCCAAGAGTGCCCTCAAGTCTCCATCTTCTAAGCGCCGGACATCTCAGAACTCGAAGCTCAGAGTTACCTTTGAGGAGCCTGTGGTACAGATGGAGCAAACTGGCCTTGAACTAAATGGAGAAAAAGACAAAGATAAAGGCAGGACCCTCCCGAGGAACTCCACGAGTAGTGAATCAGGGGAACAACTGAAAAGGCCTTTCGGAACCTTTCGGTCCATCATGGAGACACTAAGTGGCAACCAGAACAATAATAATAATTACCAGACAGCCATCCAGCTGAAGACATCTACGTTGCCCTTAACCTCACTTGGAAGGAAGATGACAGATGCCAAGGGAAACCCTGTGAACTCTGCTGGCAAAGGAAAAACTAAAGCAGTGAGTGCTATTTGGAGAACATCCTTTCTTCCCCCTTAAATTGACTAGGTTGTGCCTAACACTACAGATTTTTGACACCTCGAGGGAATTTCCACAAAAATTCTGAAAGGGTGTGTTAAAAGCCAACTTTGTATGTTTCTAATGAAATGTTTCATGTTAGAGTACATATCCATTGCCCTTCCTTTGGGAAATACTAAAACAGGTCAGCGATCACCAGAGATTATATTCTGTTCCCTCCATTTCCCTCAATGACCCGATCTTTGGTTGCTAAGGCTCCTGGCCTGGGAGGCACTTCTATAAGATGAAACCACCAATCAGTGCAAAATCAGGTCCTTCATTGGTGCTGATTCTGCCTCATGACGAGTTTGTCCTCTTCATGTTCCTGGATAGTTTATTCTCAAGCCCAATTAAAAAGCACATAAATAGAAACTCCATTTCTAAAAACTTTTAACCACTCAACTTGGGGATGACCTTTGAAATTAATATACCACAGGGACCTCCACATTAGCATTTTATAACACTGACTCCTAAGTGTTGATTGGAGGCTATTGGAATATGAAGTGCCTGCCCGTACACAAGAGATGGCAGAATGTGCCATCAACTACATTTTATAATTACATTTATTGGAACCCCATGCTCTATAATTTGTGATTTCTATCTAGTGAATAAGAGATGTAAACATCTTTTTAGGCAACATCTTTTGCATGCCCTGTGCTTGCCATGCCATCAAAAAATAGCATAGCAGCCAAAATGCAAAACTCTGGGAAGGAATGACTGAGTTCACCCACCATTTCATTAAAATAGACTTCCCAGGGGAGTGTCAGAATCTTCATAATTTATTATTTGATATAATGTTAAAATCCTGTTATAGTTCAGTCTAAGAACTGTCCCAATTCTTTCTGTGGTATCAAATCAAGTTTTAATTACTATCTCTTTAATTGATAGAACACCAATTTTAAAATTATGTATCAATTCCATCTGTAAATTGCCCTAGTTATAAAGAACTTCAGTATGTATTTGTTTCATCTAGAAGAAGTGCACTTGTGGCTAAGACACCAGACTTTTAAGTTAAATATTTCAAAACTTAAGTTGTTCCAATAAAACTTTTCCAAGTAACTTAGCAGGTTATATCAGTAGTGAAAGAAGAATCATTTCCACAGTTTCTCAGGTTTCCTTAAAGTGTATTCTAAGTTACTGTCATCTAATTTGTCTCTGGCATGCTTCATATTTATTGGAACTTGTGCATGTGCTGAGCTTGTTGCATGTTTTCAGATGATTTTTTAATTGCACCTCTCTAGGAGATGTACAGCAGCTGCATCAATCTTTCCTCTAACATGCTGATTGAAGAGCATCTGCATAACTGTGCACGGTATGTGGTACCCAGAGATGCACTGTGCAGTATTGTCATGACTTTGCTTTGAATTGCATGAGCTTTTAAATTATGGACTTATCACACATGTGATGACAACAAGGAAGAAAAACAACTGCACTCTTTCTCCAAGTAGGAGCAGGCACAGAAAGTAACTAGGCCTTAGAAAGGTAGCTACTACTCATTAGAGGAACTTCATGCCAGCCTTGGTCAGAAGAATCTATTCAGTTCACAAATGTGCTGTTTCTTAGTTGACTTTGGCGTTCAGTCTTTGTTTTAATGGATTCGAGTACCAAGTAAGTATTAGAATTAAATTTCCTGTCATGAGTAGAAAGCGTCAGCCTCTGATCAGAATCAGAACTTTGAAACAGAGCTGGAATTTTATTTCAGTGCTGATTATAGACTGAAAGCTCCTTTCCTCACCATTCTGCTGATCTCAGGAGAAGCGAGGCCTTGCCGTGCTGAAACTCCTATAGCTTAGCATTGTGAAGCACAGTTCCAGTCCAGAAGGCAGTCTGAGGGGTACTTACCAATAAAACAAGGAGTTTTTCTCAAACAAAACGTTTACAGTTTCAAATACATGGACTGTGTGTCTAAAAGAGAGAGGATGAGGAACCCAGTTCCTGGGACACCTCCTTGGACGAAGTCCTTCTGCAGCCTAATATTCTTTCCACTGGGAGGACATGCAATGTTTTGACCAGACAGAAAATGGGAGGAGGAAAAGAGCAGCCCGGGGAAGTTAATGTAATCAGTGTCCACTTTAAAGGTGACTGTTGCTTTTAAGTCATTTAAATAATTGAAAAATTATGACATGGCCATTTAGCACTCTTTCCCAAAGAATGTGAACATGTGTGTATTGTACTTATGAATCTTTGTTCAGAATACTAAGGTGCAAGAAAGTCACTCTGCTTTTTCCCCCTTCTAAATCAAATTTGATCTGCTCTAGGTCAGTTCTCAGGTTGGAGGGAAATTAAATCTCAGTCAGGAAAGTAGGGGCTTCTCTAGGGGTCTCATTAATTCAGTGTATTCAAGAAAGGGTCTTGGAACTTCCCTGCTTACTGAACACTAGTGGTCTGCTTGGGTCTGGCTCACTGTGGCCTGAAGGCAGTCATCTAAACCATGTCCAGTCCCACTGGAGCAGAGTGTCTGGGCCTTTGGGGAGAGCCCAATGCCTGAAGTGAGGAGGGAGTAGGAAGAAGAACCCTTTCCCCTCCCAGACTAGCCCACTTCTGTTTTTCTCAACCTAGATTCCCCATTTCTGAACCCTTTTTCTGTCCCCATTTTGGGCTTGATGAGTCTTCTGATACTTGGAAAATTCTGCTTTTGTCCTCAAACAGAAGTCACTGGAAACACCCTTAGGCAAGGAAGCATAAAGGCTTGGCAAACTCCCTGGCAGTGGGAAGAATACTTCTCATTTCTTCCAGGCTTCTAGACCAATTGGAAACAAGACAGTTATTATCACAGTAGATTCTCCTGCCAGAAATATTTCATCCTGACTTTTTACATGTGAGGGAACAAAACAGAACAATTTACTATAATAAGATTATAAAAATCAGAGCACAAAATAATGTCATGGGGCTACTAAGTTTGCAGTTTCCTACTCAGTTTAAGGAGCAGTCTTTCCAAAGTCTGAGTTCTAAGCCTGGCTTTAGAACCTAGACCAGATTCATTGGCTTTTTATATTAGTAGAGTTTGATTTTAGTACATTGGAAACCCAGAAATAAAAATAATCAATACATCAAATAAACATCCTGACCTCTTTTCATTACCCTATAAATCAGCCTATACTTAATCACAATTTTAGTTTGGCAAGTATTTCCATAAAAAGTAGAAAGTAGTTTTTTTTCATATTGGAGAGAAAAGGTTCCTCTGATTTTCTTATAGTTACACACAGAAAAGGAGAACTGGTCTGGTATGCTCTTTAGATAAATCAAGAATGGATATCTACTTGAAATAAAGATTCCTCAGAGAAATTAAGACTTGAGTGAAATGCCTAGCGTGAAAATTATCGAATTGACTTTATTGCCAGCCTCATTTTGCCTATGGGACCCAACTGCAAGAAGGAAAGGAGCCCAAGTATTCATCTATTAGTGATGACTTCAAATCTTGGTCCAAAAATTTGCTTGAAGACCAGGTGGCTCCTCTCAGGTAGCAGAAATTGCCAGGACATCAGTGGCCATCACTGAGTGGAAGCTGGCACGAGAAGTCACTGCTCCTGAATGGCCCTGGGAAAAAGGGTGAAACAGTGGGTCTTGGTTCCAAGGATACCCTGGAATCATTTTTTAGTTCCTAAGAAACTTACTTTTCCTGGTATAGGAAAAATAGGAACAATAAATACAACATTGTAAAGAATGTCTGTTCTGTAAGAGGGTTCTGCTGCTATTTATTTTTCTTAATTGGTCATAGCTTGATAGCAAGGAATCTAAATCTTTTCAATGCCCTTTAAAATTAGATTCAACCTTATAAACAGCTTTCCAGGTGTACTTCAACTGCGAAGATGAGTTGGTTTATAACAAGCAGATTTATGTACTTTTTCTTACCAAGTTTGAGTTATTACAACTCCAAAGGAATGTTTTCAGTTGCAGGTCTTAAAATGACAATGAAATATTCATTTCCCAAAGACTAAGTCTGTTTGCCATCTATAACACGTAAGTTACTCATTGATTCCATTTACCAATAGGAAGAGGGCAGTGACTCCTGGTCACCTCCAGTAGTGCCCTCTCTGACCATGGTGGCACTGTTGCTTGAGAGGTTGGTATTAGGAAACTCCTAATCTTACTGCCAGCATTAGGAGAAACTCCTTTAAAAGACAGTAAGCAATAAACACCATTCGTATGGATTTTACTGTCAAGAAATTGGCAACATTCATAATTCTATATCTAAAGTCAAAAGCTAGTATCAAATACTCTACGTAGATTTTAAGGTTGTTCAACAGCCCCTTAAAATAGGGTGATGTGATGTCAGCTATGACAGTGGCAGCTGTTTGCCGTGTCCTATAAAGGGTACAGAGGGAAGACCTGCTTTGGAAACCAGAATTATCCCACCATAACATATTCTTTCAGCATGCTGGATTAATGGTAGCCAGAAAACCTACAAACATAACTCATTTCTCCATCTCCTGCTTGCATTGCTTACTCCCCAAAGATCCACTGTGAATTGTGTGAACTCAGAGGAGATATGTTCTAATAGTGTCACCTTCATACCATGTCTGCCACCACTAGCAGCAGAGTTGTCTATCTGTAAACTTTCTTAAGGATGAAATTTTAAAGAAGCAATAGATTGGTGGAAGTCTAAAAACACCCAATAGAGACTTTACCTAATACCTCCCCGTGCATTTGGGCTTTTCCTGGCTACCCTGGGACCTCCTTGGAGGGCACCACAGCCCTGAGTCAGCAGGCGATCATTTCAACATCTTTAGCTGTAAGCCACACATTTTGCTGTATCAGAAAAGTATGGTCCCTGTACTCAGGGAGGTCATAAATGAGAAAATTACAGGGAAGCTCCTGAAAGTGATAAGAGCTTTGTGAGAGCAGTGACCCTCAATAGCTCATTGTACCCCTCTTTGTACTCATAGTATCAAGCTTGGTGCCTGGCACATTGGATGGATTTCATAAATATTTAGAAGCAGAGGTACAGCAAAAAAAAAGGAGAAAGAAAATAGAAAAAAAGAAATACGGGAGGGGAAAATAACTGAGTGTATCCTATGGGGAAAATATGCTATGTTGTGTATCAATCTTTTTTAAGTCACAAGTCCATCTTCCTACCGTGCATATCAGTTTTGATCCTTCACACACAAGCTTTCATATTTTGAACAAGAATCCCTTTTTTTTTTTTTTTTGGTACCAGGGATCAAACTCAGGACCTTCCGCTTGTGAGGCAGGCGGCGGAACCACTGAGCTAAATCCCCAGCCCAAGAATCCCATTTTTAGTAGTTGAGAAGTATGACAGCTGTACTCTAAAGGAAATCATAAAGTAACAAGGGCACCCTTCTTTGGTTATCAGTGGACACGTTGTGTTCAGACCATTTCACACGGATCCCATGAGTTACTGTCTGGCCATCAGGGGACATGGAAATACAATATCTGTGCCTGGATGAGTCAGCACATTAGATTTCTTGAAAAACTGTTATTTAAGCATAAGCCTTTTCTCCTTTCCAATTTTGGTCATTCAGAATGTTATATCCAAAAATGAAATCAAGGTGCAGCAAATTATCTGAATAATTCATGCCAGAATTACCCAGACATTTTTAATCTCTTGAATTCTGGTAATTCAGGACAAAGTAATTGAAGGGTTTGGGGAGGAATGAATTGTTCTTATATTATGCCGATAAATGTCTCAAGTTAACATCTTACTTGGTGTAGACTCAGCTCTAACCATGCTAGGTTTTATCCTTCAGAAACAGTGTACTTTTTGGGGAATCCAATACCTTCTGTATTAAAGCAGAAATGTCCCATCAAAGTCAGAACTATACTGTATTATCTGTAGACTACAACCTAAGCTTCCTTTCTAATTTTTATTTCATTAATTTTTTATCAAGATGATATAAATACATGTAATAGTAACACCAGCATTCTAAAATCTGGCTTTCCTCCATGCCTAACCCACTCACTTCTTATTCCTACTTCTCTGAATCAAACACTTTTTTTGCCTTCAGATGTTTTCACTAATACTATTTCTGAATACATGTTCATATAGATTTTTGGTTTCAAATATCCCTGTTGTCTGTTGTCATCCTGGTGCATTGAAAATATCCAAGAGAACATTCAAGATGCTTTGCATGTATTTGCTATTTTAATCTTCACAATGACATATGTGGCAGATACTATTATTATCCAAATTTTGCATATTGGAAACAGACATAGATGATTATGTATCTTGCCCAAGATTACAGAGTAATGTTACAAATTGTGGAGCCAGGATTTGAATTTGATATTTGATTAGTCTGGTTCCAAAGTCTATATTCCTAACAATGAACCAAATTTGTCTTCTTCTATTTCTCTAGTTCTGCTTTAACATCGAACACTTTATGTCTGTCTGTCTGCCTGTCTTGTCTGTCTGTGTTTCTCACACATCTTACTTCTTCCCTCACCAATATATAAACATATATAGAGGGTTGACGCTTGGGGTTAAATCAGTATTCAGTGTTTTATTATTTTTCAATTTTTATTATTAGTACATATTTGCAGTACATAATGATCACATTCCTCATGGAGAGTTGGTACACATATATATAACACATCTTAATAATTTCTTTACACCTTCCCCCTCTTTTCCTTTCCCCCTTCCTTCATCTATTGGTCCCCTTCCCATTTGCAAAAGATCTATCTCACTGTTTCCTATTATCTATCTTTTATTTTGCTCTTTATATTTTGGGTTTCTCTTATAAGAGAAACCATGTGATATTTAAGCTTGTGTATCTAGTTTATTTCACTTAAAATTATGGTCTCAAAACAGAACAGTTAATCTGCTGGAAGATAAAAAAGAAAACTCTTGACATAGGCAAGGACTTTCTGAACAGAACTTTATTATTATGGCTATGTAAATATCAAGACAGATCCATGTGATATTCTGTATTTTCTTCCTCATAAAACTTAATGTTTCCCCCCAAAATAATTATTTTAATCTCAGTTTCAAATTCATTTCTAAACACTTTGCTTAAGACAAAGCCATCTCTCATTGCATGCAGAGTGCAGACAACTCCGTGGTCTCATTTTCCCTCAGGCCATATGCACTGCTGCCCTGGGTCATCCTGGAATCTCATCTGCATTGTTCTAGGAATTCCTTATGCTTCTTTCCTACGTAGACCCTATTTGCTGAACATCTGTCTTTTTTTTTTTTTTTCTAGTTTGGTAAACATGTCTTCCCTGAAAACATCTTCCAAGTCTGTGGATTATTGGTATATGTGGCTAGGTATAGAATGTTATATAACTATAGAAATTATTTTCTCTTCGGTTGTAGAACTCATTGCTTCATTGTCTTTAGCATCCAGTGTGTCTGCCGAGAAACCCTAGTTCTCTCTGATACTGATCCCTTAGACACTGCTATGATTTCTTTTTATCCCACTGTTCTGTCTTCCAGATGCTTTGCTGTGAGGTAGGTCTGTTTTCATTCGTCAGCTGTGGGCACACAGACGGCTTTCTCCACCTGGAACCCCCTGTGCTTCAGTTCTGGGAAATGTCTTATATAATTTATTTGAAAATATTTCTCTCCTCCGATTTCTCTGTCATTCATTCTGGAAATCCCTTTATTCTAATATTGAACACACGGGCCTAATCCTTAGATTTTCTAACTATTCTCTCTTTATGCATACTTTTGCTTTCTCTAATTCTACTTTCTAGGGTGTTTACTGAAATTTACCTTCCAGCCTTGTTATTATTTTCTTTTTATTTCTGTTGTAATAATGTTAATTTTCAATAGCACTTTATTGGGGTTTGTTCTTGGTTCCCTTTTTAGAAGTGTTATATGTGCAAATTTTATTTTCTATTCCCTTTTACAATAAAAGCAGTGTACTGTGCATGTGCTTTTGCTTCTTTTTTTTTCACCTAACGTGTTGGAGGTCGTTGTTAGTACATAGACAGGGCTTCTTCTTTCCATTACACATTGACTGTCATCCTCTGAAATATGTGGTATTCCTCCATCTTGAAGTACAAATCCATTTCTTGGGCTCTCTAACTGAAAACCTAGGCTTATTATTTTTCTCCTATTAAATTCTAAATGTCTATCCATCTTCCCATTTATAAAATACCATTGTCATCTTATTTGTTATCTTTTCTCCCATTTGCTTTATTTGATGGCTTATGCCCTTTTAAAATGTATTTACTGTCATTCTAGTGTTATTTACAAGCAAGATGATAAATATGTATTCAATTCATCATGTGTTATTGGAAGTCTTTAGACTATCTTTTCACCAATTAGGTTTTTCCTTTTATTTCTTCCCTTTCCCTCTCTTGCCCATTTATAACTCTGTAAAGTTTCAGTCAGAGGAATAAATAGAAATAAGAATTATAACTTTCATATTATTTTGATGATAATTAAATATTTATCAGTACACTGACAACAGCCTACATGTCTTGGTGAGTGTATTAGTCTGTTTTGCATTATTATCATAGAATGCCTGCAGTCAGTAAGTTTATTTTCTTTAAAAGATTTATTTTGACTCACGGTTCTAGATGTCCAGGGTCTAGGGCCAGCATCAGGGTGATGACTTTCTTGGCCAAGTCATCGCATGGTGAGAGACAGCGAGTGCACATACATGTGTCCTGTGGTTTCTGTCTCTTCTTAAAAAGCCACCTGAACTCAACAATAGGAGCTCCACCCTGTTGATCTTACCTAGTACTAATGACCTCCTCAAACCCCCACCTCTGAGCACCATAGTTGAATTAAACTTCCACCCTCCTAATACTTCACAATGGAGTTAAATTTCAGCATCTGAGCCCGTGGACACATTCATACTCCATACAAGCCATAACAGTGAGCAAGCAGATTTTGAGGCCATAAACCACATTTGGGATTCTCCTGCATCCAAGTGTATCCTCCACATGTTAGTGAGAAATAATGCCAGAAGTAGTTTGATTTTTCTTATACAGCAACACAAAGTAAGTAGTGTGTAGGCTTATTCACCTTCAGGAGGTAGCTCCTTTTTGAAAGCTTTAAAACTCAGAATGAGACCAACATCTCATGAAAATGAAGACACCTATCTAGAGGAAAATTCATTGTAAAATGCAGTTGTTCCAAGACTTTGAGTCTCTTCTTTTTCCATAGACTTAACTAGGTATTGAATTTTGAAAAGAAAACAGCATTATTGTTCCCTAGTTTCTTCTTTTCCCATAGATTTACCTACTTGTGGTCTTTTAACATGCTACTACTCAGTAAGTGCACAACTAAAGAAAAAGCATTCGTCAGACTGTTAAGATTCAAGCTTATTGGAGAATTAAAAATGTCACCAGTTATTCTGTGTAAATGAAATATTAAAATCTCTTGCTTCTATTTGACCCCCCCACTACCACCATACTGTACAAACCTATCTGTTTGATAAAAGTCCCTTGGCTATCGAATGCCTCAATTCCAATCAGTATGATTGAGAAACTACTTCTGGAGCAGAACTCAAATGTGTTTAGTAAGTGTATGTTATTACATGACTTGCTTTTATTGTTTAAAGAGTGGTTTATATGAAAAGAGAATAATTTGCCTTTTGGAATGAAGTATTCTTCAGTGTGGTTTGTGTGTGGATCATTTCCATTTTTAGTGAGCTGTTTAGTGACATTGTCTTGTAACTTGACCATAGTTTTATCTAATTTTGGCCTGTGGTTTCTCTTCTATTTAGGCATAATGACATCAATAGAAAAATGAAGAAATACAGCATAAGGCATATTGCTGAGCCAGAGTCAAAAGAACTTTTTTTGTAAATCACTTTTTAATATCTCTCGCTGATGCTCTTTGGACATCATTGGAAATTACTGGACTCTTCTGTGGAAATAGAATGATGAGAATAATCCCTCACCAGCAGATGAACAGAATATCAGGATGCCTTAAATTTATAGGATTAGACTAGAAGATACATTTTGGGGTGATATTTGTATATTAACTTGTTTTTTAAAAGGTGCTATTTAAAAGCATGATTGAGCAAATGTATGTTTTTTAAAATTGGATTGATTCAACCTACTCACAGGACCTTCACCAAGCCACTGACACCATTTTGTATTTCATGGATTGCATGAGTATTTGCTAATGTTGGTTGAACTTCCCTTTACCCATAACATGGACAGCTTTGGCTCAGCTTCTCAATGGGACCAGGTCAGTGGTATTGTTTTCTGTCGAGTGTTTTTTCTGTCATTTCTGCTTTTTGTATAGAGGAAATAAAAGAGTGTTAACAGCCACCTGTAAGTTTGGGCACCCACTTCCTAATAAATCTGTGATATTCTGATTTCTAAGGGACTTTGAAGGTATTTTGATGGCCGATACTTGATTTCAAGAACCAACTGCCCCATTTAGTTGTTTTCCCATAGGGGTCAAGTAAAACATTCTATATTTCATTAGGTACTAAAGATCAGACAAGTGTATGAAGTAATCCAATCCTCTGCTTTCTCAAATCTCAGCATCGACATGGGAAAATACTAATGACAACTAAAAGTTTAGTCCTTCGTGGGTCACTCTTTTTCCTGGCTCTAACACATTCATTATGAGGCTTGTCTAATCCCTTTAGGAGACAGTGTGGAGCCCACATTCATAACAGCCTTATTGTTGATGTAGCTTTTTCAATCCATGTGAACAGTTAAGTTCCAGAAGTTTTCCTCTTATCATGTAAAAATATATTTCTGTTGAAACTTCAAAAGTTTTATTTTCAAAGTGTTGGCATGGTCTACAAGAGGCCTGTCAAGTTTTAGTTTGAAAGTAGAATATATTCTTAGCGGTCAGAGGGAGCACTGTATGCTATTACAGTTACTAGCAATATTACTGCAGTCAAATGTGAACCACTCTGCCTCCTGGTGCACAAAGCAAGTCGAACATCTGAATCTGGAGGTAATCTTACATATGTGAGTCAACTTGGGATTGAGGAGATGCAGTGAGGTATAGAAGAAAAATTTGAGTGTCTTTTATGTACCAGATACTGTTATGTGGTGATATCACTACTCCTGTTTTATAAATTAGGACACTAAACTTGAGGAAATTTAAGTCCCATGTCCAACATAATTATAAAGTAGCAGGAGTAGGTTTTGGCTTCTGTTTGCTCATTGTCACCAGTATACTACCCTATCCATCCTATACTATGCTATTTCCTCAGTTTATCAATCACTGAGCTAATACACAGGAACCATGGTTGTACATCTGGACAACTCTCTGGTCTTGGGCAGGGGACATTGCTCCCTCAGAAATCTGGAAAAGGGCAATATTGGCCTACATACACATCTAGGGACTAGGTTCTTTCCAAATTACAGGTCTACATGTATATGAAGTTTAGCCAGTTCTCTGTCCTCATTTGGGTCCTGTGAGCTGCTGTATTAGAGCCTGGTGTCATATGTAACTCTGCGTTTCTCATACTATATTATCCTCAGATGAGTTGCCCTGTCTGATTTTGGACCCTCGACCTAATCTGCCCTTTTTCATTACTCACTCACACTTCACTACTCTCCTATTGCTTGAGATTCTAACAGAAAATATATGACATGCACATATGAGATGTAGCTTGCCTATGTCTTCTGCTTGGTTCAGATGAGATAATATGAATCACACAATGAGGCAACCTTTGGCACTTGGCCCAAAATGGGGTCTGCAAAGAAAGGGGACCCCAAGAGTGCTCCTTCTCTCTGACCCCAGAGGTCCTGGTTTTGTTCTGAAATAAGTGTTTTTTAACATGAAGAAGTCTTGGCATCCTATAGCGATTTTTTTAAGCAAGACGGAATGACCAATTAAACATAACAAAGACAATTTCAAGAGTTTGATAGAAAAAGATCATCTTTTCTAGAAAACTGACAATTCAACTGTTTAGTGCCAGTAACATTTCAGCTCTCACAGTACTAAGTACAAAAGAACAAAGAGTACAATAGGTAAAGTAGGAAAGCTGAGCAAATTCAGATCAGCCAAGCTACAAGACAGCACACTCTGTGTCTAATGATGTCACTAGGATACTAAAAATGAAGGCCCCTAAATCAGCACATACACATCTGTACTGTCCAAGTTCCCTGTGAAATGGATATATTATGATTGCTGGAAATTAGTAGATGATATTTTCCTTACCACAAACTTATGTGTAGCATTTTAAAAATGAAAACAAACTTATTTTTCCGTAGAAATTGAGACACATTTACATGTTAGAGCCAGAGTGTAAGCAGAGCTTTGGGGCTCCTGCCCCAAATCCTTCCCATTGGACTAGTAAAATGAGTAAAGCCCTATCTGCATGCCTAATTACGTGAAGCAGAATAGGAAACCGAGTTCCATTGTAAAAAAACAATCACAACATCTGTCAGCATCTTTTAAATACTGACTTCTTTTATGCCTCTAAAGGGACTTGTATTGCCAAAGTTTAACACATCAAATTAAAAACATTTTTTCACAAATGATAACAAGATACTAAACGATCACCACTTTGATAGGTTTAATTCCCATAACTTACTCTCATTAAACATTAGTGTCAAGACTTCAACCCTAACAAGAAAGTTCTGGATGTGCATCCTGAAATTGGAAGTGGAAATAAGACTCTCAAAGGGGATCTTCAAATAAGATTTTGAGAATATTTTTTTCTCAAACTGAATATTCATAAACAACATGATGATATAGTGTAGGTAAAATAACTCTGAAAAAGATAGACTCCTTGATCAAAATGAGCAAATGCTTTTTTTTCATGCCCACCTATATGCTTAATATTAAATTGATAAAGCTAAATACATAAGAATAAGGAATTTATTGCAACAAAGTTGATATCATTTCCCCCATAAAATAGGTTCACTTTACTACCCATAACTTTCATTTGTCAATAGGTCTGCCATTATATCCTGTGTTATCTCTGGTATTGTTTCTCTTTATTCTTCAACTATTGCATAGTTTTATGTAACTTCAAGCCTTTTATTCTTGCCCCTAATGAGACCATAAGTTTGTTGATCTCAGCAGAATCTTTGCGTTACCTCAAAGATAGTAAACATCTAACAATCTTTTTCAACAGCCCATATCCTCCTTTTCTTCTCATCTCTTCCCCATTGTTTTTACTCTATCCTTTCCTCACTCTCCTTTTCTTTCCTTTTTTCTCTTTCTCCCACTTTCCTTCCCTCCTGTGCTCTTTCCTCTCCCCCTTGCTGTCATCTTGCCTCACTTTTTTTTTTATTCTTCTCTGCCTTGTGTTCTCAAGATCTCAACACCCTACCTGTGGGATCTTTCTTGAAAAATTGCAGCAAAGAAATTGCTGAAACTAGAAATGTGTTGGACCCAGGTTTACAATGAAAAATAAGTCATCATTCCCTTCTTGCCAAGCGTGTAAGTAGAACAAGTATCTTGCTGTATGTTGATGAATTCAACAGACTGTGGTTTAGCCCATATCAAGAATGAGGCCCTGTGCTAAGCATTCTAATTGAATAAAAAGACTTAGAAGTTGTCAAATTTTGAGACCAAAGAAGTTAGATCAAACTTCCCAGATGCCTTTGAAACTAGGAATGGTCTTGGGACTCAGTCAGGCCAATGAAAGGTAAGTGAAACTCATAAGAATGGAGCCAAGAGAAAGAATCTTACCTGGCACTGGTGTTTTGTTCCTTGTATGTCACTCTTCTGCCCCACTGGTGCAGAGTACAGCTTTTTTAATTATGAGTACAAAAATCTCATGGGAAAAAACTGGAAAAGAGGGAAGGAGGAAAGGACCTGGTTCCCTGAGCACTGCACATGCCCTGAATTGTACCCTGTATTATTTGTTGAGTGAAGTAAACTCTGACTAAATCACTGGAATCTGTCATCTGGTAAGACTAGCCAAATATAAAGGCAACTGATATATTCAGCTGACAGAACACTAAGATAAAATCAAAATATATGGTGAATGTTTAAGCTTAAAAGGTTGAAGTAAAAAAACAACACATTGTCATTAATTCTCCTTAAAATGCTCCCTCTTGCTTCAAACACACATGTCCCATTGTTCTTGCCACTTTCTGAAACAGTTCTGGAAGTCCTCTTCTGTGAGTATCTTTACCAGATATGATCCAAAATATAAAGAATATTGCTGCCAACCTTCATCCAGTGGAAAGGTGGACCTGTGAAAACACAACAGTGCATCTTCTACCTTATTCATTAGATCTGGCACTGTACAACTTCTGGCTTTTCCTCAAAGTCAAAATGACCATGAAAGACAAACATTTTGAATTGATTCAGGATATTGAGACAGCCATGACAACACAACTAAAGACATTCATGAAAGAGGACTTCCAGAACTGCTTCAGAAAGTGGCAAGAAAGATACCATAATTGTGTCCGAAGCAAAGGGGGATATTCTGAGGGAAATTAATGGCAATGTGTCATTTACTATAGTAAATATTTTTTAAAATTTAAGCATTCACCGTATTTGTTGATCGCACCTTGTATACATCCAAGTCATTGGGATAAAGCAGCAATTCATTGTATTCTATTTACCACTAGGCTTGGCTATGTTCTAGAACTCTCAGCTTTCTGTCACATGACAATAACTTGAGAAAACCAACTTGAAGAAGGAAAGGTTTATTTTGGCTCATGGTTTCAGAGACATTAGTCCATACTTAGCTAGTTCTGTTGCTTTTAGGCCTCTGGCAAGGGAGAGGATATGGAAGGATATGATGGGGGAAAGCTGCTTACCTCATGGTAGCCAGAAAGCAAAGAGCAAGAGTGAGCAAGTATGTACTGGCAGGATTCCTCCTCCTGGGTTTTTGTTTGCTTGTTTGGTTTTTGGTTTTTTGGTTTTTTTCCTTTCTGAGTTTTAGGGACAGTTGGGATCCTTAGGTAGGGTTAGATTAGGGAACTGGCCCCTTTAAGAGGTACAAAGTAAGAGGGGTCTGTACGTCTCAGGGAGAAGTCCAGCTGACAGCATGTGGTTACACTGAACTGATAGTTGGTGGTATTGACCCCCACCTCTGTGCAGGCAGCATGGTGCCTTCCAGTGCAGGCTGTCATCCCTACCCAAGTTCCCCTATTAGCCCACAAGACCAAACCCCTAGCAACAAGTCCAATATCCAGTGAATCAAATGTCAACCCTCAGGGTGGATACAGGACGCCTACCCTATAAAACAGACTGCCACCCCAGATTCAGGGGTATCCCAGCTCTGCGCCCCACCACTCCTGTGGCTCTTTACCACTTCCTTTTGCAATACCTACAATAAAATTACTTTCACCTTGCACTGGTCTTCTGTTCTTGACTCCTCTTCTTCTTTCTACGTCAGAGAGACAAGCCCAGCAAGGGTGTATCTGAGGACCCTTAGACCCCAGACCCACCAGATGTAACAGGTCCCCACCTATTAGATGTGGTGTTCACATTCAGGACTATTCTCCCCTCTCAGATTACTGTTCCTCATGTCAGTCGTCTCTGGAAACACACAGACCTACACACACAAGAGAGGTTTGCTAACTTCCTACACATTTCTGAATTCAATCAAGCTTACAATCAAGATTAACCATTATGAGAATTAGAGAGTTATGAAAATTATACTTTGGTAGTTTGGTGAAAGTGCAAACAAAAGCCTAATATACACTGTAATGCACCATTTTCAGAAACAAAAGACATATTCCTCAGTGCTGACAGTGTTGCTAGCTCAGGTGTTAGCCTTCTGTAGGAGTGGTCCTTGGGTGAAGAGAGCCACTGTGCCCAAGAGCACTGCTTTTCTGGACTCTATCCAGTAACCAATCAATGTGGAGGTATACAAGCTCAGCCCCTTGCCAACTGTGGACAACTCCCAAAAGTCATCTCAACTCCAGGGAAAACTGCAGGTTTGCCCCAACTTCTTCCTCTTCTATTTCCCTTCCTCCCTCCCCCCATTCCCCATCCTCCTTTTTCCTTCCCCTTTCCTCCTTTCCTTACCCTTCCTCCTTCCCCCTTCCCCCTCCCCTCCCCTCCCCTCCCCTTCCCATCCCCTTCCCTTGGCATGGATCCCAAGAACCATGTGCAGTAAAATTCCTGCACATCAATCTTGAGATCGGAGCTTACTTACCAGGAAATTAATCTATGGTAGCATATTAGCCTGTTCAAATCTTGAAGAAGTACCAAAGTACAGAATAAACTTGTCTTTGGTTCTTAAACTGACTTGTACACCAGAGGGTTTTTAAGAACACTTTTTACATCCCCCAGAATGGTTTGCTCTTGATATTTTTGAGACATGTTGGAATCAATTTTAGATCATATATTTAAAGAATTTAGATTGTTCTACTGTCATGAAGGTCCATTGTCAAACCAAAATATGTGTGCTTGGACAGAGCTATTTAGCCAAATTTCTAAGAAATGCAGCCAAAGTTATATTTGAACACAATTTCATTTCTTTGCTAATGATGTCAAATTGATACTTAATATAGTAGCCTGTGGTCATTATTATCAAAATGTACCATTCCCAGTGTCCTCTGAGGCTATTGGCCCAGATGTAATCCATCACCTGCATTTAATTGCTGATAGTTAAAGTATATCCCAAGTCTCCATAGAAATATCATCTCTGCACTATTCCATTCATCAAAAACCAATATAAGAAATAGCCATAGAGTAAACATTTCCAAATTTTTTTATAAAACTGTTACTGAAAATATCAAATGTTTTAAAAGCCAATTCCTCTGTGAGGAGCCATAAAATAAATTCTTCCTAGAGTTAGTGCTAGGGAAAAAATATACTTCTATAGAAAAACTGGGGTTTTTTTTATTAACTAATAAGAACCTTACATAACTTGTGTTTTCCTTTTTGTCTTGCCTGCCACGAAAAGGTCAAAAGTAAAGTTTATATTCAATGTCAGTAGCAGTCTTTAACCTAGGATTTTCTAGAATACGTATCTCTCCCCAACTCCACCTTCTTCCTTTGTTCTTATGGGGTTTTCTTTTTTAATAGTTGGAACATATGTATGTCTTCCATTATAAGCCACCTCTGGACTTTCTGAAAATAAGTAAGCTTAAATAAATGTAAATGTCCCAGTCATTTTTTTTCTGTCTTACTCCCCTACCTGACCAGTCTTTCTCATTCATTATGTTTAACTGATGTTGAAGCCCAAAGTGTATGTACAAGGCAATACTGATTCAAAGTACAGTATAAGACAAGTTGCTTATTATCTACTAAGAATGGGATAAATCCTATACACATGTATGTAAAGGGTAAGTGAAGGAATAATTATATGTGGTGGTGTAATGGTAGGAACAGCACACAAACCAAGTGGCCCTCAGGTGGAAAGTAGCCAAGGTTTATTATGCCAGAGGGCTCAGATGAGTTTGCGGCTCCAAATACTGAGGCCCAAGCAGGGGCTGTGCAATTCCTTTTAGACAGAAGCAGAACAAAGGCAATTAAGCAGTGACGGTTTATAACCTACCACACCTGGGTGAAGAAAAAGAAACAGGATCTCATAAAAATAGGACATAGTAAAACCATTATCTATAGGAACAGAGTTGTCAGGACAAAGAAAAGCAGCCATGGGGAAGGGGAAGATTAAAGGGGAAGGTGACTGTATTAATTATGACCTTTAGAGTTTTATTTAACACTTAAGACAGGTTTTGTTTTGTTTTGTTTTTTAAGTTTAGCCTTCCTCATCCGTGGAGACTCAGGAGCAATGTTCCTGAGAGGAGGGCGAAATCACTTTAGATTTGGCTCAGGCCAGGAAGATGTTTTATGAGGTTGGCATTTACTAGAGCAGGAAGATATACTTGGATACAGTAGTTGGCTACCTGTATCCTCATGTGCTGTAATTAAATGTCAAAATGAGGATATAGATAGAAGCAGTAGTACATGTCCTCAGCCAAACAGCCTTACTAGTACCTGGTCAAACTCAGAGAAACTTGAAAAATGTCCTGTCAACCCTTGACTTAACCAAACACTATTTTTCAACCACAGAGAGGTGGCAGAGACTCAGAAAAGAGTCCTCTGTGTAATTTAGTTTGTTTCTTTGCTATAACTCATATCCAAGACTCTGACAGTCTTCATTGTGACCATTGCTTTCCTCCTTGTGGTGGCTATGAATTACTCTACTCTCTTCAAGAGATCTGCTGAGAGGAACACCTGCTCTGTTAGGATAGTCATCTCCTCCTCCCCCTCCTCCCCTTCCCCCTCCCCCTCCCCCCTCCCCCTCCTTTTCTTAGCACAGCAAAGGTATTAAATCCAAGGCGCATTTACCCACTGTAGGACTTCTAAAGGACAGCTGTAGCCTGAGACTTCCCTTGACCTGGCCAAAATTTTCCCTAACATGTACTACAATCTGGTATTCTTCTTACCTACTCCTTCCTAACACACAGTACCAGATATGTGTTGCTGGGCTGGAGGCTCTTTGGCTACTCCTGCTCTCCACTCTACCCTTCTCAGGACATGTCCCCCAATAAATGTCTTGCACATGTAGCCCTTTCCTTGGCTGCTTCTTGGACAACCTGAGCCGAGACTCTCCTTGATTCTCCTCCTGTGCCCTCTTAAGTTAAGCATTCAGCTTGGACTCTCCTTTTCTTTCTACTTTCTCTCCTTCCTTTGTTAGGTGGTAAAGTGGGGTGAGGATTAGGATTCTGCAAGTGGAGCTGGGTAGGGGCACAGGTCTTCATTTCCTATGGCAAAGATGAACTCAGTACTTTAAAAATAGTCATACTTAAAATTTTAATTAACTTATTGCAGCCCTTAAATAATAGGCACAAGAAATAAAAAGTGAAGTTAGATTGAGAAATTTCTAGTCAGTCTGTTATTGATGGTGGTGTTCTTTTGGGGCCTACATGCAAGATTTATTGTCATTGCAATTTCCAAAACTTGTAAAGACTTCAAGTAGAAAGGAACCATTCTACATGCGGAGTGTCCAACTAGATTAGTAATGGCCTCACGACTGCAAATGACCATATTTATCTGGATGTACAGACACATCTGTAAGAAAAAAAAATCCTGTGATGTCAACAGTTGACAGATTGTGATGTCTCTAGAAGAAAACAATTCATTGTTAAATATTGGAGGAATAAGATGAGAATGCCAAGTCCTTCTCCCTGCTAGAACAGCAGAATTCCAAGTGAATACCTGGTTGCTGCTCCTTCCCAGACTTAAACCCTGACCATAAGAACAACCATACGTCTGACTTTACACTGCTTTGCTGGAATTTATTATAGCCTGATGGACACTCAGAAATAGTTACTTCATCACAATATCCTTGAGTGTCCTTCTAGACACATTTAAAAAGCTGAGGTTCCTCTCCCGTGCTTCTTTTGTTTTCCAGATACACCACAAACCACAAGGAGCACATAGCCTGCACTATACAAAATGTTCAGTAACAGACTTACATGATTGGCTACCCAATTAAGTAAATTTCTTTGCCTGGAGGAAACTTAAGTTAAAATAACACTGAGGTCTGTCCTCAAGCCCACAAAAGAAAAGAAAATTAAAAACCAGGGCTGAAAATTTCCTCTGTTGTGCAATGAGTATTACAGAATGGCTGTCAGATGAAATTTTAAATAAGTATTAACACTTTCCTAAACAGAAATTCAGGCCCCCACAATCCCCTAAACTTTGCAGGCTATGCTGTTGTTAGTTCCTGGAAGATTACATTGTTAGAAACCATCAGCAATGAAGTGATTCTACCAAGTCTGCTTGTGATTATATTTTCTTATTTTATTGTAAGGTAAAAAGACCCCTTTTTCTGCTTTTTATTAATAAACGTGGAAAAGAAAAGGAGACTTGACCAATCAATTGCCTCCCAATACTTCTGGATGTAGTACACGCACACGATATCAGACAGAAGAAAGTATGTATTGTTTATTAAAACCCCAGAGAATGAGATTCCATGATCCTTCACAATAACTTTTTTAGGTTCTTGCAACCATTAATGCCAGGCAGTTCTTCCAGGCCTAAGGATTTCCATGGGCCTGCTTTCCCAGAAACGCTCTTGTTTAGACTGACTCACTTGCCCATGGTAAGTACCCAATCCAGTATAAATACTGAGAGGAGAAAAGGGGTCAATTCTAAAAGCAGAGAATAGTAAAAAAAAAAGGATTGAATAACTTTTTGAGTGTGAGAATTGGCAGTCCATTTTTAACCATAAAAAGAACTAAAATACATCCCCTCATAAAGCCATGTTTTATAGGTGTGTGCATGGTTCAGTAAGGTGAAAATCACAGTACGGGTAATAAATAGCTCATATTCCCCTTGATCATGGAATAAACATGAAGGACAAGCTTCTTAGGACTGTGCATCTTCCCACTGGAGCATTTTGTAATTATTTAATGTTTAAGGCATCACATGATTATAGCCAGTTCTTGATAACATCATCATCAGACCACTACTAATAGATATCTTTGAATTAACTTAATATTGCACATCTAAAATCTAGTTTATGTTCATCTCCTTCCTATAGCCCCCACAGAGGTCTATTACATGAGAATCACCTGGTTTATTTCCATATTCGCATGTGATATCTAAAAAAGGCTTGTTAATGTAGCTTGCCATATTTTATGGGAATAAGTGTTTATGGGAAAAACTTCAGATTTATACAAAGTTTTGGACATGTGAGTCATATAAACTAGAATCAGACATTGTTACTTAAACCTGGGCTTGCTTTGAAGCCTCATCATACTGTTCTTGGGAAACCATTAAGCAAAATGCCCTGAAGGGTAGGAGAAATTGCATTGAGCAATAAAATGTCAACAAACTTCAGAATTTGAACATCAAGCACTTTCATCTAAACATGCACATCTCTCCTTTCACTTGGCAGGGGTTTGATTTTGAGAAGTAATAAACTCTAGCACTTTGGTTGACCTGGGACATGTTTAAGAAATCAAATCCTAGAGCCAGAAGCAGCATGACATTTAACGTGGGCTCCCCACCTCAAAAAAACCATAGGAGGAGAAATATAAACAAAAAAAAAGAGAACAGAAATGTCTGTCTCAATTGTCTAGCTCTTGAATTTTTAAAAGAGGATACAAACCTCAGTCAGAAGGACTTGTTTAAACAAGTGTTTAGGGCTCACTATCTCATGAACAGCAAGTAAACATAATTGTAGCACAATCCAAGAAGGATTTGAAAACGGAAAACCTATTCGTATGCTTTTAGAAACCTGGGACAGTCGCTGTCAGCTTCAGAACACATTTGCAGTCAAGAAACAGCTTCCCTTAGCCAAAAGTGATTTCAAAATAATATAAAACCTTTACTAATATTTCTTAAGAACTATAAAGGTGATCCAAATTCAAAACCCATAATAATATTTATTAAAACTCTCATTTTTTACCCTTCCCCATCACGCTTGTGCCAACACAGAGCATTTCAATTTACAACTCCCCATAACTTTTCTCAACACGTCATTCTCTGCTCTGTGTCTTTCCTCACCTTCTCTTTTCTATGCCACTTTATCATGTCAATTGACATCACCCCTCTCCTAGCAGAGAAAAGAAATATATAAAGAAAAGAAATCAGGAGATTGATCTAGTAATCAAAGAATTCTCTTTGGCTGGGTAGGGTAGAGAAATAAATGGCAAACATCCCATATTAATAGTTTAATCTCAAACATATATATTTATGTTGTAAAAGATGACTGTTAAAAACTGAAAGGTAAGAGCTATTAACTTCAATCTATTCAAACTATTCAAACTGAGACATAAAAATCTGAAAGCCATTAAGTGGATAGATACTATTTGCATAGTTCTAGAGATAATAAATATTTGACTAGAAAAACTCATTATAAAAGCATGGAGAAAGAGATCTCTAATGTATATCTCACAAAAGTGTCCCCATAGTGTCATGTTTTTGGAAGGTGATTGGATCATGCAGGTGCTATACTCATCAGTGAATCATTAGTCCATTGATGAGTTCATTGCTGATTGTGCTGCTCAGAGATGGGGACCAATCTGAAGAGATGAATCACGGTTGAAGTGACCTGCAGGGTATATTCTTGTGCCAGGCTTGCCTCCAACATCCACTTCCTAGCTACCAGGCCTTCCTCCACCTTGGAATTCTGCCATGAAGTTGTGCCCTGGAGCTGCTCAATCATGGACTGAACCCATTGAAACTGTGAGCCAAAATAAACTCCTCAGTTGTGGTTGTTGGGTGTTTTGTCCCAGGAACAGGAAAGTAACTCTTTCAAGCATGGAAAAGGAGATCTCTGTTGCGTGACTCAAAAGAGTCAAGTTTCTTTTTGAAAGTACAAATCTGATATCTTACCAAATGAAGGTCTAGAATTTCCTAGAAAGGGGAGGGAGCCATAACAGGATGGCAGCCATGACCACTAGGAAATGTTTTATGTTCCCATATAGAGAGACTGTAACATGGTATGGAATGTTGAACTAGGGATTGCTCAAGCCTGACTAGTGTTAATCTTCTAGCAGATTCTATCCTACAACATTAGGGCTTGTGAATTCAAATGCTTAGAAGAATCAGGCTGTGTTTTAACCCTGTGACACTGGCCAAATGAAAACTGGCAAAATTGAAAGAGCATATACCTATCTACACTGGAGTAATTACTGCATTCCCATTAATTCTTATCATCTAGGAATGCTGACCTAATATTGTCAGATTCTTAATTTTCCAAGAAAGCATGAAAATCCAAATGCTGTGTGTGATGTTTTCCTCAATTTTACATGTTGACAGATTGCTGTGAAGGCCTAGCCATTCCCATGGGTAGATACAGCTCACAATCCACATCACCTCTGGGGAAAGGGAGTACTTCAAAAAGCAATAAATATCATACACAAATATTTGGTTCCTTAATTCAATATGAATATTCAGTACAAAGAATTTTTTGCAAAAGCCATTCACCAACAAATAAAAAGGCTTAGAGGAAATGATCAAACAAGGGGCAATTTTGCCAAATAAATGGATTCAATTAACCATGTAAAAAAATGTAGGCTTGGGCCAAGAAGTCAGTATGAAATGGAAAGCCACTTTGAAAGAGGATACACTTACCCAACCATTTTACTTACAGAAAACTATACAGAAACAAATTCTTAATTACACAAAAATTAATGTGTAAGGGTATTTATTACAATAATTTGTAACTAAAATTTGGAAATAACCAAGTTATGCAGATGGGTTTAAATAAATTTTGTATGCTCTGTATGTATATACAAAACTATACATTAATGTACAAAATTAAACATTAATTAAAATGATGGTACAGAAAAGTAGTAGTAAAATGTTCTTATTATTATTAAGTAAAAAGTCAGGTTACAAATACAAATAAACAATGTTTCCATTTTCTTACATGGTACATTTTTGGGGCCAGGGGATGTAGCTCAGTGGTGCCCACCACACCTGCCTAGGAAGTGCAAGGTCCTGAGTTTGATTCCCAGTACCAGGGAAAAAAAACCCTAAAGCATTGTGGAGTCAAAGAAGAAATTACAAAGAAAATTAGAACATAGTTTGAAGTGAATGACAGTGGAAACAAAATATCTCAAAACTTGTTAAATCAACCAATAACAAATGCTGGCAGGGGTGTGGGGAGAAAGAAACCCTTCTCATTTGTTGGTGGAAGTGCTGATTGGTGCAACCACTGTGGAAATCAGTATGGAGATACCTCAAAGAACTAGGGCTAGAGGTCCCATTTGACCCAGCTATTCCCCTGCTGGGTATCTTCCTAAGAGAATTGAAAGAATCATACCACAGTGATATATGTGCACTCATGTTTATAAGAATTAAAAGAATCATATCACAGCAATATATGTGCACCCATGTTTATAGCAGCACAGTTTGTAATAGCTAAAGCTTGGAAACAGCCCACTGCCCATCAACTGGAAACTGGATAAAGAAGATATGGGGTTTTTTATAAAATGGAGTACTACTCAGCCATAAAGAATGACAAACTAGAGACATTTATAGCTAAATAGATGCATATTGAGGCCATACTTTTAAGTGAAATAAATAGGACACACATGTGTAAATACTGAATAGTTTCTCTAGTGTGAGAAACTGAAAGTGTAAATAAGGATTAAAATGATTAAAACAAATAATTGATAATTTGAAATAGGAAGAAAAGGTCCAAAGGGGTAGGGGAAGTGGGAAGAGAAGGGGAAAGGAAAGAAGGGAAAGGAAAAATTATGACAAAAAGCACTCTACAAATCTTAATACCCATTCACACATAAAAATAGCAGCCAACTGGGAAAATGGGAAACATTCTTAACATAATAAAAGGGATCTAAGTAAAGTTTCCAGAGCCCTGAAGACAAGGGCTACTACACCAAAATATGGACTCCTTTTCCACTCCATTGTCATTGGCTGAGCAGCTGCCGCAAACAAATATGACCTGTCCCAATCCTGGCAAACAAGTGCAGTATAGCTTCCCAAATTGATTGCTTTTTCAGTTGACTCTTGAATACATTTGGGAAGAAGCTTTGAGAACAAGTTGAGGAGCATCTGTTCTTCCTGAGACTGGAGAGATTCCATGGAAGAATTTGTATGTCATGAAGAGGCAATGATTCAGGCAGAGGAAGTGGCTACTGAAATCACCAGGAAACTGGAGAACAGGAGAAGAATCACTCGAAGAAAGAAAAGAAATGGCTGGTTACACTGGCCCCAGCATCTTCAGAAAACAGTAGTAGTATTCCAGAGGGATGGGAGGAGACACATGAAAATCCCAAAAAAGAAGAAAAGGCAAAAGCTCCAGGAGTCTCCTCAGGAGAACAGAATGGATGGCCCACCTATCTCTTTCTCCAAACCCAAGAAAAAGAAATCTTTTTCCAAGGAAGAGTTGGTTAGTAGTGATCTCAAAGAGACAGCTGGTGGCAGCACAAGTCCGCCCAAGATGAAGAAATCTTCACCCAAGGAGGAAACAGCTAGTGAACCAGAAGGGGCTGCCAGCAGGAAAAAGAGAAAATATTTTTCCCAAGAAAAAGAGAGTTTTCTTCCAAGGAAGAGTCGGTCAGCAGTGGGCCTGAGAAGGTTCCCGACAGCAAGGGCAATGCCAAGAAAAAACTCTAGAAAGCATCCCAGGAAGATTAGATGGACATTGGGGGCAGTGGGTGGTCCCTAAGGTGACATTTCCCATCCCCTGTCCTAAACCCCAATCAATAAAAACAAAATCACAAAAATAGGGGGATGAAAGCTTACAGCTAACATTCTATATTGTAGTGACTTACTGCTTTCCCTGAGATTAACATTTGGAACAAGGCAAATATGTCCATTTTCACCACTGCCATTTGAATTGTGATAAAGTCCTAGGTAGTAAGGCAAAGAAAACAATAAAAGACCTGTAGATTGAAACAGAAACAGTAAAATTGTCTTTACTCACAAATGGCATGATCTGATTGTGTATATAGAAAATCCTAAGGAATCTACAAAATAAGCTATTAGAACTAAGGGTAAGTTTTGCAGTGTCTCAGTAGACAATTTTATAAAATAAATTGCCTTTATATGTATTAGCAATGAGTAATGGGAAAGTGAATTTTTTTCCATTGAGTTTATTGGTACATTTTAGGTATAAAATACAGTTACATTCATCATTGGGCTCTTGTACCATTACATGAGTATCTTGGTTCTTATTTTTTTCCCATTCCCCTGCCCTCCCTTCACCTCCTCAACCCTTCCCTATTTACAAAGACTTTGTTTCCATTTTTTTTCCTTTTCTCATATTTTTTCTTTTCCCCTTTTTCCTTTCCCCTACCCCTCCCACTTCCCCTGCACCTTTAGACCTTTTCTTCCTGTTACACAATATCAATTATACATTTTTAAAATTACAATATCAAGATTTAGAGGACATTACCACAGATTTTACAGAATTTAAAAGGATATAGAAAGGATATTACAAAAATCCTTTTTGAAATAAATTTGACAACTTCTAAGAAGTACCTTGGAAGACAAATTAATGAAACTAACTCTGGAAGAAATATAAAATTTGAACAGCACCTATTAAAGAAAGTATATTCCTAGCTTGAAAACCTACCTATATGACAACAACAGGCTCATATATATTTTAACTGATGAATTATATCAAACATTTAAAGTAGAAAAAAGAAGGAACACATCTCTCTTCATTTTAGGAAATCAACCCTGTGCTAATACTAAAACTGGATAAAGATAATAGAAGAAAAAAGTATGAACATAGATAAAAATTTGTTTAACGAAACAAACAATTAGAAGTCAGATCTGGCAGTATATAGAAAGTGGTTTTATTATAAGGATGGCAGTGTTGGTTCAGCATTGGAAGGTACACCCCCATAAGTCATCATTTTAACAGAGGAAAGGAAAAAGCCATATGATCCTATCAGTAGTTGCAGAAAAGGTATTGGGCTAAATTCTACAGCTGTTCATGGTAAAAGCTATCAGGAGACTAGAAGTAAAACAGAACCTTCTCAACAGATTAAAGACATGTACTCAACACTTCCAGCAAAAACACCGTGTAAGAATGAAAAAAATACAATCCTTCCTCCCTAAGGTGGGAAACAAGGCCAGATATGCCTACTCTTTATCTGTCCTTCAACTTTTAAACATAGGCCCAAACCAAAATAAACTGGCAATAAAAAGAAACAAATAGCATAGGATTGGCAAGGTAGAAGTAAAATATTTATATGTAGATGAAATGATCATCTACAGAGAAAATACTAAGAAATGTCTAGGAGCCTAGAACTTGTATTTGAATTTAGCAGGATTAGAAAACACAAGGTATATATAAAAATTCTGGTCTATGTATACTTGCTATAAATGAATAATTGGATATTGAAATTTAAAAGTTATGTAAGAATACAGAAGACCTAGAAAAGTAAAGAAAAAAAATAACAGTGTTGGAAGACATTTAGTACCTAATTTTAAGACCTCCTCTAAAGCTACAGTAATCAAGACAATGTTGGCGTAAGGAAAGACATAGACCAATGGAATAAAACAGAGAATCTAGAAATAAAACCATAAATATATGGTCTACTGATTTTTGAATGATTATTTAACATTAACATTTTGTAGAACATAAACTCAGGAGCAGAGGAAAAAATAATGTTTTCAACAAATGGTACTAGAACACCTGGTATCCATATGTAAAAAATTAATCTCAACCCTTTATTTCCATATACAAAAATATCTTGAAAGGATCTATGAACCTAAATATGGAAGACTAAAACTATAAAATTTTAAGAAGAAACTATAAGGGAAAATGTTCATGAATTTAGGGTAAGCAAGAATTTCCTAGGATACAAAAGCCATGATGTATAAAAGAAAAAACTTGATAAATGAGATTGCATCAAACTTTAGAACTTAAAAGACATCATTAAGAAAATGAAAAGTAGTCCTTAACCAGAACATATTTATACTTCATATAACCTATGACCAGAATATATAAAGAACACTTACAGCTCATTAACAGACAACCCAATTAAAAAGTAGACACAAGAAGATGATAAATAGCCAGTACAGCACAAGGAAAGGTGTGCAACACTAGAATCTGAAAAATACTAATCAGTACAATAACAAGATTGTATTATACACTCATTAGGGAGATGAAGTTAAAAGTTTTAAAAGAACCCATGTCAGCTTGGGTGTGAACCAGTTAGAACTTTCTAATACTGCTAATGTGAATGTAAAATGATAAAACCATTTCGGAAAACAATATAGAAATTTCTTGTATTACTGTTAAGAACCAACAGTTCTGTTCTTAAGTTTTTACTTAAGAGAAATGAAAACACATGTTTACAATAGATTTGTACATACAGGTTAACTGTCAATTATCTGAAATTCTTTGGACCAGAAGTGTTTCAGATTTTGGGTTGAAATCCACTTGATCTGCAAAAAGGATAGCTACTCCTGCTTTTTGGGGGGTTCCTGTCACATGGAGTACTGTTTTCCACCCTTGAACTTTCAGTCTATGAGTTTCTTTCTGAATTAAGTGTGTCTCTTGTATGCAGCATATTGTTGGATCTTGCTTCTTGACCCATTCTGCCAGTCTATTTCTTTTGATTGGTGAATTGAGACCATTAACATTGATGGTTATAACTGATACGTATTGAGTTATCATTTTCATGGCTTTTTCTTTTTGTTGGATTCTCCCACTTTGCATTTAATTTCTTATCATGCCCAATGGCTTCATTCTGTTGGGCTTCCTGAGGTTGTGATCCTCATTGTCTTTTCCCAGGATATTGTCTAAAATTTTTTGGAATGCTGGTTTGGTATTCATAAAGTTTCTAAAGTGCTCTCTGTCATGAAAGTATCTTATTTCTCCATCAATTTTGAAAGATAATTTTGCAGGGTACATCAATCTGGATTGGAGGCTTTTCTCCTTTAGGGCTTAAAATATGTCACTCCAAGCTCTTTTTGCCTTCAGAGTTTGCATTGAGAAGTCTGCTGTGATTCTGATGGGCTTTCCCTTGTATGTGATTTGTTTCTTTTCTCTAACTGCTTGTAGAACTTTGTTCTTCTGTTAGGTTTCTGGAATCTTAACTATTATATGCCTGTGTGTAATTTTTTTTTGCCAAGGCTAGTTGGAGTCCTATGTGCCTCCCTTATGTGTATGTCAAGTTCTTTTCCCCTGCTTGGGAAATTTTCTGCCATCACTTCTGTGAACAGTTTTTTTAAGCTGTCTGCACTCTCTCCTGTTTCTTCATTGACTCCGGTAAGTCTTATGTTATTCTTCTTTGCATCGTCTAGCAGCTGATGGATTGATTTCTCGTGGTCCCTTACTATTTTAAAGAAATTTTTATTTTCCTGGTCTCTGATTGAAATCTTATCTTCTATATCTGAAATTTTGTCCTCCCATTGGCTCATTCTGCTATGAAAACTTTCAATGGAGTTTTTAATTTCCTTGATAACTGTTTGCATCTGTTTTATGGATTCCATTTGTTTCCTATGTTGGGATTCCATCATGTTCCTCAGGACCTCTATTTTTTTTTTTTATCTGTGTCCACTCTAGATTTATTAATCATGCCTTGCATTATGGGCACAATCTCTGCTGTTATCTGAGAAATTATTTCTGATTTCATTTTTTCCAGATCCTCTTTTGTTGCCAGTTCAGGGAGTCCAGGTAGTTGAGTATCAGATTGTTCCATCTCATTTCCCTTTGGGGTTACCTTAGGTGATCTGGAAGTCTGGTTTTGAGACTTGTTTATGTGTTGTCTCATTTCAGAAGATGCAGCCTGCTGTGCCTTTGTTTAGGCAACTTTTTGCTCACCCAGTGGTCTTCAATTCTCAGCAAGCCACAGAGCAGCCTTTTCTCTGTTCCTCACCAGTACACTAATTCCTGAGTTCAGAAAGGTGGCCTTTGGGATCCCTGAGCTGATCTGTTGTGTGGGTGGTCTTCTGGCTGGGGCCTGTGCACACTTGGGATGGTATCTAGGTGTGCCTCTGGCTAGGGCCCCTAGGTAGCTGTTGTCTGGGAGGGCCTTTGGCTGGGGGCTGTGCACCCCAGTTCCTGTTGTGTGAGCAAGCTTCTGGCTAGGGTCTCACACACTTACCAAATGGTGTCAGGGTAAACCTCTGGCTGTAGCTTGCATGCCTGTGTAGCTCTTTTGTAAGTGGGCCCTTGGCTTGGGCTGGTGTGCCCCCACCTCTTGGGTCAGGGCGGAGCCCAGGCTGGGATCTCCTTGCCTCCATGCTGCTCTGATCCACACTGTTATTCCCCCAGTAAGGTGGTCTGGTGTGCCTTTATTGAAGCAATTTTCTTCACTTTTCCAGTGGGCTTTAATTTTCACCAAGGAGCCTCGGAGAGGCCCTCTTTCTGTTGTTCACTTCTGCTCTATCTTCTGGAGCTCAGAACAATGTCCTTTATGACCCCTGCAACTCTGTGGTGTGGATCCAGGTAATGGCTTGGCACAATCACATGGCGGGGAGGGTTGCTGGTACCCGCACAGCTCACCTCCTCTCTGTTGGGTGGGGCTCTGCTCCTCGGTACTCTGGGGCAGTGGTTGCCGGCCCGGCTGGCTCACCTCCTCTGCACTGTGGAGGGGGGATGCTCTGCTCCTCAGCGCTCTGCGGTGGTGGTATGGCAGCCCAGGAGGCTCACCTATGGAAAGTGAATTTTTTATCTGGGTGTGGTGATGCCTCCTGTAATCTCAGCAATCTGGGAGACTGAGTCGGGAGAATTTCAAATTCAAGCCTCCTAGAACCTGAGCAACTTAGCAAGACCCAGTCTCAAAACTTTTTAAAAACAAATTTTAAGGGGCTGGGATGTAGCTCAGTACAAAGACCTCAGGCTTAATACCCAGGTCTGGGAAAAAATACAAAAATGTTTTATAGTTGGAGCTGAAAACAAACATCTTAGTAGCAAATTCTCCATTGTGTTAGGCTACTATTGGACGTGGGCCCACTTTTTAAAAATAACTACTTCTTCAAATTTAAGCAGCGCAGAAGACAAATGATGTCACCCTTATCATTTACACATCAAATTATGAGAACTCCTAAACAAATAAACAGAAACCCCAGCCTTTTGCTGGGGTTGTCTTCCCTTAGTAAACTGAAGAATTCCCAGGAAAGATTACACACATGCAGGAACTAGTCCCACTCAGTGTCACTGCTTATTAGGGGAACAGGATCTCAGACTTTTCTCTGAAACTCATGATTAAGATAAAATTCTTTCATGCAAAGTAAGACAAAGTTCTCTCCTCTGGTTCCGCATCAAGATGACTCTAAGGAATCGTTACTATTTAACTATTTTGTTAAATTACAGAGTAGATTTTCTGTAGTCTGTGCCACAAGGATATAAATATTGCAGTGGTTAGGAAAATCCTTTGTCTGAAAACTATGATTTGCTAGTTTGGTCTGATTACAAAAAAAAAGCCAAAGATTTGTACCTTTAGACCCATGAAGATCAGAGTGTGGGTGAGGCTCTGGGCATGTACCAGGCTATGACTGCTGACTCATGACTTCCACCAAATCAAGGCTTTGTTTACCACCTGAAAGCTTACTGGGCAGACTGTATATATATATATATATGGGGGCAATCTTGATTCTGCAGGTCCTTGAAGACCACATAAGAAAGACATTGGGCCACTTTTCCAAACTGCAAATTTTCTTCAGCCTCATCACTCTGTAATGTAAATGTTCTAATCTTCAGGCTGCACAGTGATGGATGAGAACTCCAGGGATTGGAACACTAGCACAGTCAGGAAGAAACGAGATAAATTTCTGTGCATATCAGTAGAGAAGCCAGGGAGAGGGGAGGGTTTAGAAGGCAGATGGCAGCCAGAGGAAATTCAATAGCGAGAATGCCATAAATGGGGTGAAAAATGGACTCAGAGAAGAGGTGGTTTGGAATACAGATTGTAAGATTGACCTTCTCTGTAGCTTTGCCTGGGGTCCTGGTGACAGCTGTTAACTCCCAAACTTCTCTACATTTTTTCTAACAAAGGCTACTTTGGAAAGTAGAAAGCACATGTGCCATGTTTCAGTCCAATTGCCACTAATGAAACATTCTCTTCAGTGAAAAAGGACAAAAGAAAAAAGAAGAGACAAGCTCATTACTTCCCTAAGCATTCTCTCTTGTCAATATATTGATAGAATTTCCTAGTCTAGGATCCCAGAGAAACTCTAAAGACATGCTTTTCCTATTTTACTAAATTGATGACACTTTAAAGAGTTTTAAAGACTTAAAATTTCAGAAGACATGGGATACTGTCTACTCCCAACTTTTAGTTTGAGGTATTTAATCATGTATGTAAAACTATATATTATTAAGCCCCTACATCTGTCAGGAATCAGAGCTAGAGGGATGCCCTCAAATACCACAGTCTTCCTTTTGTTTACCTGTACTAAGCTCTGGTCATGAATTTTCCTCAATGTGAGAATGCAAGTTCTCTAAGCCCTACTTGCCATGAAAGTAGTAATTCCTCATACTGTCTCTAAGTTTACTTCTTTTACGCTCCAGCAATGAATCTGCTATATAAGACAGATAAAAATTCTACCCCAAGTAAGCTTATATTCTACAGAAGAAAGTAATCAACAGTGTCATGGCTTGTATATAGATGTCGCAGGCACAGCCTCATGTGCTCATAGGTGGGGCTTTTGGGAGGTGGCTGGATCATGAGTGTGTGATGCTGGATTAGGGGTGTGTGGTAATTGAATTCCTTTAGTATAGATCTGGGTGTGGATAATGGGAACACACACCCTCTGTGTGAGTGGCACCACCCAAAGGGCTTGTGGCCTAGATGGGATAAAAGGAAGAAGGAGGCTTCCTGCTATTTTGCTGCTTGCTGCCTTCTGCCTGCCATACCATGGACTGCTTATCTTCCATGATGCCTCTCAGCTATGCCACCCCAGTCAGCTGACTATGCATTGAAGCCTCAACAACTGTGAGCCAAAATAAACCTTTCTTGCTTTAACTTTGGGTGTAGGGTATTTGGTCTCAGCAACACAAAAAGTAACCAAAGCAAGCACAGATATATAACATCAGAGAGGTTTAAAAAATGAAAAAAGTTAAATGAGATGATAAATACTAGCGCTGGTGATTTATTTAGATGGTATGGTTGTAAAAGGCTTCTCTAAGGGGGTAATACTTGACTAGATATATAAATGAATGGAGAAAATAAACCAGATGGAAATCTAGAAACAGTATTCCAGACACTGCCTCCCAAAAAAGGGAATGGGGAAGGTAAGTGTAACTTAAGTGATTTTCCAAAATCAGGGATATAATTTGTCCCACCCCCACCACATTCCACAGAAGCTTCTAAAGGTAATTGAGAATAACCCTGGATTTCCAAAGTTTGTCCTTTTGACATCATATAACCCCATGTAGAATACGTGACAAACTAGACCACAAAGTAAGAGTACAGAGAGAGGAACTAGTAATCCCCAAAAGGAATTGAATGGCTAACAAAATTCTAAAAGGAAAGCTACACATCTGGAGATTTAGCTGGAAATTTTTAAATCTTGGAAGATGTGATATGATCCAAATGGAATTATCTTTATCCTTCTCATGTAGACTCAATCTTAATTTTACAGATCTATAAAGAGAAGCCTCTGGAAGTTTATGAACAGCTCCCACACAGACAGCCTTCCAGGAATGGCTGGAGAAAAGCCCCTGGCTAATGGCACTGGGACTCTGTGGAGCTGGAGCCCAGCCTGCCATCCAGAGCAGACCCATAGCTGACCAGCTGAGAAAAGTAAATGAGAGCCAGGGCACCTGCTACCTGGGGTTTCTGTTCAGATTGCAGATCATGCTGCTAAAATAAAAATAGGTCCTGCTTTCAACAAGTAGAAGTAGAAAAGCCATTCCTCCCAAACCACTGTCTGGCCAGTACAAGTCTAGAAACCAGTCTGTTAACAGCCTTCTGAAGGAAGCAAACAAAAAGTAACATGGTAGAGTGATGAGAATAAGCAATTATTTTATTACCTACAATTTATATATTTTAATATGCTCCCCAAATATTAGTCCAGAATAGGAAAATTCCTAGACAATTACAAAGTAAAAAAAGAAAAGAAGTAATTTTAAAACTTCATATGAAATAAAGTCTTAATCTTGAGCATTAGGTAAAAGGTATAAAACTTTTAGTAATAAAAAAACAATGTCTCCTCATCTCTACTAAATAAAGTTTAAACATACAAATGATCAATTTGAAGGGATACCAAGTTATTTACCTGGCCCAGCCTTATATTTCTGGGTCCAAAACTGTTGTGTTCTCACTTTCTCAAGTGAGCCAAGATCTAACAACTTCTTGCCCTAAATAGAAGTAAACATTTGATCCTAGTTGATTCCAAGTCCATATTTGGGCAAAAAACAATAGTGCTGGCCAATAGCTGAATGAAAGATGTGGAATTGGATGTTAGTCCTCATATGAGAAATGAAATATTTAGCGATTCAGCTATGAACCTGGGAGTCCACAAGAGGTACACTTAGGAGCAATACAAGGAATTACTGCTTACATGTCAGGTAGTGGCTTTAAAAACTTAAAGCCCCACATAGACAGTTTAGGTAGGTAAATAAAGACAAGTTTCTTGCTCTTTTTGGGATCTATAGGGCAGACAGCTGTCTTTTTCTACATATGCCTTACAGATGCAAAACAAAAAAATCTACAATTTAGGCTAATCTTTTGCTCACATGTTCTAAAAACACATAGTTTAAGACACTAAAAGGCAATGAGTTTTATTTTTCTACATTATCTTCCAAGGAGCTCAGAAAAGAATTCTAACAATTCAAAAGAGTTGTTTTGCAGAATATTGTCTGATGAATGTTTATCTCTTAGAAATATTTAAGCTATTGGCTAAACAAAGGCTTCCGTTTCTACTCAATTAGATATTTTGTATGTCTCTCCATGTTTATCTCAAGTTTCCATACCCTAGAATATTCTCTAAATTACTAAATAATTTTCTTTTCATCTTTTAACACATACTATTCTATAATTCCTTCCTTCCTTTCTTCCTTCTTTCCTTGCTTCCTTCCCCTTCTCCTCCTAAAATTTTGTGTGAGCACTTTTCCAATGAATTTCTAGTTTAATTTCAGTCACTTTTTAAATTTAATCTTCACAGCAATTCTATGATCTATTCTCTCCATCTAAGATTCTATATCTTGGATATAGAGACTGTCTTACTGCTTTTTGGATCATAGGTACTTGAGACTCTTATTCTGCCAAAGAATTAAAACCTACCAAAATTTTTGTACAACTGAAATATGCATTTACATTGGGCATGTGGCTCACTACAGTATAATGGAAAAATTAATTTATAATTACTATCTATGATAGGTCCTGGAACAATCAGAAGAAGGAGGCAAGAAGAAGAGAGGAGGGGAGGGGAGGGGAGGGGAGGGAAGGGTGGCATGCTTCCCTTGATAAACTAAATGTGCCTACTTTTGCTAGGCTTCTTCTTCTTCTCCATTCTTACAAGCAAAAGTACATTAACTTCTTGACAAACATTTTTCAATGTAATTGTACAAAAGTGTGTATATTTTCAGAATAAGAAAGAGGAGAGTATATGTGTTAAGGTACTAGACATAAGATATTCTTTAAAACCTGCATTTGCAACTGCAAATGGCCTTTTTTTCCCAAAAAATTATTATTTGTTTTAAGAAATAGTTCTGTCTTTTCAAACCATCTAAACTCCTACTGCTATATTGGTTTGGATCTGTTTTAAATCCTGAATCTAGAAGGCTCAGGAATTCAAATCTAGGCTTGAGAAACCACCAGTGACCTACCTGCTCATAATGAGAAACACAGGCAGACCCGAGACCCCAGCGCAGAGCCTCTCTGGAAGAAGCAGAGGCAGAAGTCTCCTCAGGCTCCCAGTGTAGCTGACTCCACCCTGCAGGAATGTGGAAAACAGCAACTTTCCCAGACAGAGACCCCAAACTATATTTTTAGGTGATGTAATCCAAGCCACACTTCCTTACGTGGCAGGCTGCGAAGCCAAGGAAATTCTCTCAGTTCCACAATCCTTCTTGAACTGTTTTGTCACCAGAAAGCTGGAATTATAAAAAATAAAAATTATCTAGGAAAATCACAGATTGCTAAAATAGTAATAATAGCTGCACTTTGGAGGCAAACTACATGCCAGAAATGAAACTTTTTTCTAATTTTTATAATGAGCATGGAAGATATTTTAAGACCAGGAAATTAGGGCCCAGAGAGGCTAGGTAATTTAGTAAGTGGCAAAGCCAGAATTAAAACTCAGGTCTGTCTAGTGTTTCTCAAAAAGGGGCAATTTAGTAAGGTCTGGCAAAATGATTGGTCAATACTAGAAGAGGTGCTACTGGCATCTGGTGGGTAGAGGCTAGGAAGGTGGCTGAACACGGTTCAGTGCACAAAACAGCACACATGACACAGCATTATCCAGCCCAAAGTGTCATTAGTGCCAAGATTGAGAACCTCCAAGACTACCTGACTCTCAGGCTGACTCTGTGGTTTGCATCCAGCATCTAAGATACACAGGAAAACAGGTGAGGCTGTAAAGACTGGGGATAAAAAGGACCAATGGCAAGCTATTGGTTTGAGGTAGAGGTTTTCATTAATTTATGATGGGAGTGGAGGAGGTATGAAGGAATAAATGTAAGCCAATAAATTTCCAGTTGTTTCAATTAACTGTCCTCTTTGTTAGTCCATATAGAAGAATCAGAAGGCCAGGTCACTGGACCTAGACAAAGCCAGACATTCCCATCCAAGTTGTCTCTTGCTCTGGCTGGCTTCTGACCGTCGTCTGCTGCCTTCAGTCTGAGAGGGTAACCGAGGCAGCCCACTGGACAGCTTATCTTAGCACGGGGCAGGCTCATTGGAAAGGGGCCCTGCCAACGTCCACTTCATCACAGGCACAGCCTCAGGCTGTCAGCACCTGGAGCTGGGCCAGCAGAGTCTGGGCAGAGTGGCTGGTACCAGACACCAGCCCTGTTCTCTGTCCTCCCCTCACTAAAAGAATGGCTTTCTTGGCACAGTCGCCACACAAATTGGTGGTAGCATAGACTCCCTGTCGGCAAGACAGTCATTTTTCTATGCCTGATAGGAGCATGAAAAACAGAAGCTTTCTTGGATGGTAGCATTTTTAAATGCTCTCTCACACATTTTCTCCACCAGTCATAAATCAACTTACTAAGCAACCTCTTTACCCCTGTGTGAGGTTTTCTTTAATCCCTTCTGGAATTGGGCTATGCTGGAGGAATCACACAGGAAAGTCCAGAGTCTTCATGCTGACTTGGCATGTCTCCCTTCTACTGAAGTTTATGAAGCTGTGTCTACACCCCCAGTGAACATGGGGTGACCCCCATGAAGCCCCAGATCTCTGTCCTTTCCCAGCAGAGAACTCTGCTCTGACTGTCTTCTTGCTCTGTCTGTCTCCCCAGCAGGGCTGTGAGCTAGGGCTCTCTTTTCCACAGTTGTACTTAACATGTAGCCATAGGCCCGGTATTGATGGGCCAACTGGATTATATTAACTAAATGAATAAGCTGAAGTGATAACTGGGCATCTGTTACCTTTCTATGTTCTCACTTTTGGGTTTCTGACTTCTCTGCACAACTCCAAGCTCCTTGAACAACAGGGCCACATCTCCTCTGTATTCTCAACTCCTGGTGCATTAACAGGAACTAAAATGACTCAATGAGTGTAAAGAATAACTTGGAGGAATCGGTGAACCTAAATTTGAGAATGCTATTATATATATCTTATTTCAGTGTCAAAACTGAGCACCTAGGTACAACCAAAAATGAACTAATCCACTTCACAGAATTCAGCATTCTACCCCTCTTAACGTGTCCTTTTTTGAAAGATGAAAATTGAAACAGCAGTATCTTTGGAATGTCAACATAATCTTACTTTCTATAAGTTTTTGGTAAAAATGAGGTATTATCAGTTCCTTAGGTCAACATTCAGCTACAGATGTCTTTAGAGATTAAATGTTCTTTTAGCTGAGTGATTACTCTATCAGATTTTTAAAGTGATATGTGTTGGAATTCCTGGGTTTTAATACTTATTTTCTTAGGGCTTTTTCTACTTCTTTCCTAACATATTACATCATAAAATTGCATACATGAAGAGCCAGAATAGTTTTCAAGGGACATATATGGCACTTACTCACAGAATATATTATATTTAAAATATTTCATAGTTTCAAAAACTTACCAATTTTTGAATGGTAAAAAATATAAAGACAACACCAAAGATCATATGTTCGGTAGAAAGCAGAATTGCCACGTCCTTCTTGTAGTCCATGATTCAGCTCACACCCAAATCACCTCTAACCACCATCTTGAAATTCTTTCAGTATTTTCTGTTTACATTTTTTGAGACTTGGATCACCAGCCTAAAGCAGATTCAGTCCAGGAAACACATAAAATGAACATAGTATGAGTTTTATATGTGTGTTGTTTCATTTAACTTGCAGCTTTTTAAGGATTGCAGTTTGTTGTTAACATTTTAAAAACTGCCAATTTCCTGTAAAAATGCAGGGCTCTGGTTTCTCTTAAAAAGCCAAAAAGTTCTGCCAATACTAGGTTCATTTCTAACATATCAACTGATGGCTGCTTGCTATAAAAGGCATTTGTAACCCCTGGCTTTCCAGTGCCCCTGCACTTCTGTGTTACCCCCTTCACCTATGTGGACTCTGATTGGCAAACTGTGGCCTCAGGAATGGCCAAGCAGACCCAATACTGGTGCGAACTCTCTTGACATGGTTAAGTGGGCTAAGGTAATGGCTGAGAACTTCCTGGCCACTATTAGACTAATGTGCCTGGTGATGAGCTGGCCAGTGCTTCAAAGCTGGAGCAGAGTCACTCAAGCTTTGAGAAGCAGGACACATCTATGGAGGTTGCAGATGGACATGTGATGGTCTGGCTGACAGTGGACAGATACTCTCCAAGAGTGCAATGACATTGCATTAACAGCATGTTGATGTTAACTGGGACTCACAGGTGATGATCTCTGACAGGCTATGTCATGAGGATGTCCTTCTCCGAAGAGATCAGAAGAACCGTGGAGAAGCAGGGATCCCACAGGAATGTCTATATTGCTTCAGTAGCTATAGGTTCTCATCTATAGCTATAGTATAGTGCCTAGTACTTAGCATGTCCTAACTACCTTCTAAGGCTGAGGCAGGGGCTCTGTTTTCAAAAACACTCCTGGGGACCTCAATTTTGGGGTGAGTTGTGGACAGGGACCTCATTTTGACAACTGTCTGGAGCAATGCTACATAATTTTAGGGAAAAATCATTTGATTAGGCCTAGTTCTCCTGCCTACAGGCCAGCTATGGCATTTTGAGACATAATTCCATTTTGGCCTCCGGTCACAACTGAGACCTCAAGGATCCTGTGATGCTGTGATGCTCCAGGGCAAGACCACACCTGCGGGAGACACCCTGGGAGGAACCAAATCTTCATCTGCACAGTTCCTCATTGTTCTTGGATTTCCACTGCCCCCCAGTCTTTTGTTACACTTGCTTATCTGGATGTGAGGTACTGAACTCTCTGCAAGTCATTTGTTACATTTGTTTCTCCTGATGTACTGAATAAAAGGTGCGGTAAGCTGGGGGCTTTAGTCTTTGCGGCCCAGAGCAGCACTGATCAGGCCCAAAGCTCAGCTTCTTCTCCAAGTCTCATTTTTTCTATCTTTCCTGTATAATACATTAATTTGCCTTGTGCTCCCCTGGCTCGCAGGAGACTAGGACTCACTGCAGAGGTTCTAGTAATGTCCCCTTTCCCTGTTCTCTACAGACAACTACTTATATCCTGTCTTGTACTGACTTTCAGTGTATGTTTTATTTCATCCGTTACTTTTGTGTGAACGGGTGAAGTGCCTTACATTTCACCTGTTACCTTCTATAACAAATTAATGTGTGTTAGCCAGACAACTCATTCTCTTTATTTTTATCTACATTAAATTAGTTGGTTGTCTCCAGTGCCTAAGTAACATGATAAAGATAAATGGATGAACAATAATGATGGGAACTATAGCTTGGGCCCTGTAAAAGGAAGTTTGGTCCTTGTTTGGCTCTCCATGGTAGCTGGGACTAACTGTTCCAGCCCTGCCAGACTGAGGGCTCCCTTTAAGATGCACTATTTACCCACATTCCAAAATGTAATGATGGAATAGTTATGGAAGTGGTATGAGGCTTTACCTGGTTACAACTGACAGCAGGTATTAGATGGCTATAATGTTCTCCTTTGGATTTTGAAGCTAGAAGACATCTTCTCTCTGAAGATTATATAGTTTTAAACAACCTCCACTGCACTATTAAAGGGGATTCGTACCTACACCCAGATAAGACTGTAGTAGAAATTAGCCCCAAGGACCAAGACGAGGAGATTCTTCTGTTGCTGTAAAACACTGGTTTATCAGCCTTGCTGCTTGTTAGCATAACACCCTGCCTTCTAATTATACCCTCATTTGTACTGTGCAAACATCCAACAATTCCTCTACCAACAGCTTTTCTAATTAGTAAGAAAAACAGTGGCAGATGTGAAATTCGTGGGATGCTGAATGTAAGATTTTAATTAATTTTTTAAAGTTTGAAGCCTTTGAAAAACCTGTTATGGGAAAAATAGTAGAGGATGTCCTCATCAACAGAACCCCACAAATAGCTTTACTACATTCTGAATCTGATTATTGCCATTTCTAGACTTCCCCAGACTGGAGCTATTTGCAAAGTTTATTAACCCTTATATATCATAAGTAAAAATCATGATTTAAGTGGACCCAGAATTGGTTAATGCTCTTAACAAATATCTGTCCTTTATGAGCCTGGGAATCAATGAGATCTGCAGTACTTCACCCTCTCAAGTGCTACAAAGAATATATTTGTCACAGCACACATGTGGGCCTGGGCTCCTCCTCACAGGGTTCATCTGGCTCACACTTTGAAAGTGCCCCACACCCTACAAGTTGCTCGTAGGAGTTCGTGCTGACCTCTTACTGCAGCAGACTGTCCCCAAAGGTGACAGAGTAGAGCCCTCAGCCTTCAGGATCAGTGGGCCTCATATTTCAGGGATGAGCTAATCAGGTATTCATGTCCACTAGAGGGGAAAGGGAGGCTAAAGGCCTAACAATGGAGAAAAGTATTAGTCATCCCTTCAAAAAAAGTGCTCAAAACTAATTCCTGTCCCTGGAATGCAAGGTGGCCTGGCATTCTCTACATTGGACTCAGCTCTCCAAGACAGAAGGGTAGCAGCCCTGACTGCAGCATTCCTTGCTGTCACCTTGGAGAGCACCACTGCCTTGGGCCTGATGCTGACATTCTTTTCATAGTATGATCTTAGCCATCACCTCTTTCCAACACCTCTATGGCTGAAGTTAAAGGAAAGGCCTTCATTCCACGAGTGTGAGAAATCTCCCAAACGAAAGAGCTCTCTTAATAATATTATACAGTCCCTCTCATTTGAGTCACCTTGTTTTAATAAAACTTTCATTTTTGGAAACCTAAATGTGTCTCTTCACCACTAGATCAAAAATAATATTAATAATGAATGTGGTCTTCAGTATGTGCTAGGCACTATTCAGAGCACTTGACATTGATTTTATTTAATTCCATTGCATTTAATAAAACACTGATTGAATTGGGTATGGTGGCACACACCTGTAATCCCAGCACTGGGGAGGCTGATGCAGGAGGAATGCCAGGAGTTCGAGGTCAACCTGGGCTACATAGTGAGTTCAAGGCCAGCCTAAAATATACAGCAAGACCCTGTCTCAAAAAAAAAAAAAAAAATTAAAAAAGAAAACATTGATTGACATTTAAAAAATTTTAATAATTCTGTGACATGTGTGCTATTATCATCATCATTCTACAGATGGGGAAACTGAAGCATTGAGAGGTTAAGTGACATGCCTGGTCAAGTAGTGTCAGGGCCAGTGGGCTGAAGGGAGTCCTGGTCAGGTGAGGTTCCCAATGAAAAGAACTCGCGTGGAGCAGATATTACAAAGCAGAAACCAAACTAATTTTATAGCATCAGGGCAGCTAAGACACAGTAAAACAGTACATTTTGGGCGACCTTGCATAGATATGGTATTTGCATGGTTGTCCATGCTGATTCATTATTATTATAGCAAACTCCATAGTGCACCTTCGCTATACAACAAAATTATAGCTTCAGGTGCCCTCAAGTGCCCTCAGACACCTGGGCTTTGACACATCTGACAGAGGCCTCCTACAAGTAGTAAGTGGAAAAGCTGGGATTCTAACCCAGATAATCTATCTCCAGATGGAAAATGAGACAACTTACACTGTAGAGTTGTCCTCAAAAGTCCCTCTTAATTGCTAGTCACTGTCCTCAGACTGACTAGACGTGTCCTACCTCTCTCCCCTCCAGGTAACTTCTTTCCTGTATACCTGTCTCTCCGTGGTTAAAAAGGGAGACTTTAGCTGGCCAAGATGCCATACACCTGTAATCCCAGCACTTGGGAGGCTGAGACAGGAGGATTGCCATGAGTTCAAGCCCAGCCTCGACTATATAGTGAGTTCAAGCCCATCTTGAACTACAAAGTGAAACCCTGTCTTAAAAACAAAAAGCAAAAAGTGGGGAGCCCTTGGTTTACCTGCTTGCCATATTCCTAAATACCACACTCAAATCCCATTCTGCCCACTCCCAAGTGTATTGTTGAAGTCTGGCCAATAGCCACTGCCTGACCCTTAAATTACTCCCAGAGGGCTGCAGTCCTGGGACAAATGTAACACTGGTGGCTTCCCTCTGACTCTACTCACATCCCATTCCTTCCCAAAGGTCACCTCTGTTTTTTGTTGCAAAGACTCTTCCCTTTTGAGGCTTCCCTTGAGGTTGACAGTTGGCTGGGTTTGTGCACACACAGGTGCATATAATGACCCAGGTTCTACATATGGGTTATGGCGGAGGCCTTCCATCCAAAAACACATGGAGACACAGTGAGTGTGGCATGGTGGCACATTACAGTGCTGTAATCCCAGCACTGGACAGGCTGAGCCAGGAGGATCCAGAGTTAGAGGCCAGCTTGGACAACATAGTGAATTCAAGGCCAGTGTGACTAAATAAGGAGTTCAAGGCCAGTCTGAGGTAGTGAAGTCCTGTCTCAAAAAAATACATTGTGAGACTTAAATTTCTTTACTTATTGTTTTCCTACTCCTTAAAAAAAAGTCATACTGCTCTGATTGAAAATATACTTTGTTCTTAAATTACATTTTACTTTGTGTATTTTAGCAGATCTTCCGTGACAGTGCAGAAAAAAAGCAATCAATCATCATGCAAGGGCATGGAAAGGTCTCTGAAGGAGATGGTTCTCAACCTTGGCTGCACACTATCATCGTCTGGAGAGCTTTTATGAATTCCAATGCCAAATCACACCCTGAACAGTTACATCAGAATCCTAGAGGGTGGAGCCCAGGATTTGACATTTTTTAAAGTTCCTCAAGCAATTCTAATATTCAGCCAATTCTGAAAAACACTTTTTTAACCACTTTTTTTAAAGGAAGGAGACTTCGTCCTGCTAAACCCATTACTTCAGAAAGTACCTGTAGCAAGCATTCTTCCCAGACACTGGTCTGTTTTTCTGTGAGTGAGAAGCTTAGTTTGGATTAGAGCTGATAATATGAAACATATATATTGAGGGTTTTCTCCGAGCAAGCATTTGCAAGGTGTTTGGTGTATATAGTCTCATTAAATCATCACAAGAACAATGTGGGGGTGGGAAGCAACTCATTCCCATTTTACAGATGAGGAGGCTCAGAAAAGCCAAATAATTTGCTCATACTCAAACAGCTGAAAAATGGTGAAATCAGGATTTTACCAAAATAGTCAGACTCTAGAATCTCCCTGTGAAAGAAACTTCAAAATTCTTCTGGTGATCAGAATCTGAATTTTCAAAAATATATTTCTTATGTTTTGTACTTTCTGGGCTCTGATCTGTAAACATGACCCTTGAATACCTACGTGCTTACTGACTCCTACTATACACACCTATCCTTTCTTAGTGCCTTATTTCCAGATGCCTCTGCCTTGCTGGAAAAGTTGTGCTACCTAGAGTGAAAGGTCTTCCTGGACCCCAGCTCCAGAGCCCTCTGACAGGACACAAACTAAACAGCAGTGTGCACTGCCTCCATGCCAGATGCAGGCAAAGTGTTCTGTGGAGAAACTTGTTCCTTCCTTACAACAAGCTCTGTGGTAGTGCACTGTCTTCCTCACTCAACACACAGAAAACAGGCTCAAGAGTCACGCAGGAAAACACTAGATGCTTCCCAGTAAGCAAAAGAGTTGGCATCCAAACCCAGGTAGTCACACCCAATGACATGCACCATTAATGGTGGACACTATGGGTCATTCTAAGCATCCACAAAGGATTCTAATTTCTATTAGATGAAATATAATACAGCTGATTCCATTACCAGGAAGCCAGGTCCTGTTGCAGTGAGGAACCGACCCTCACTTTTTGGTTCTCATTATACCCTCCATGAAAGACTTCAGTCAAGACACATAGTCCATGCAGAAGTACAGGTCAAATGTACTGCAAAATAGATAAAGCTAGAGCTACCCCTTCTATTGTGAAGGAGAAGGAAGGCTGTGCCAGGAAGGCATCTAACCAAATGTAAGTTTGGATGCATTTTGATGTACATAAAAGTTACTCTGGTGTTTAGGGAACTAGGGTAATTATGATCCTTATTGATAATTTTACTTAGAAGTTACTTTGGAATGTTGATATCTCAAAAATGTCTTCCCTGTTGCTTTTACATGGTCCGTGTTTCCTAAAAGACTGTAAGCATATGAGAATCTAAATCAGGTCTCAAGCCAATCTGGGAGGTCTTTAAAGAGGGCTCCCTTTTCTGATACCACTGGGTATAGGCCATAGCACCAGGAATGTTGTGTGCCTTCTTGTGGAAATAGATGGCCAAGTGGCCAGATAGCCAAAGGAATGTGCACAATGTATACGTAAAATGTCACCATAGCCAGGTGTGGTGGCCCACACCTGTAATTTCAGCATTCGGGAGGCTGAGGCAGGAGGATTGGTGTGAGTTTGAGGCCAGCCTGGGCTACACAGTGAGTTCAAGCCCAGCCTGACCTACATAGTGAGACCTTGTCTCAAAAAACCAAAAAAAAAAAAAAAAAAAAAAAAAGGGAGGTCATTGTGTTATTGTGTTCTGTGGGATTGCTTTAGTCCTGAGACCTAACAAATGATTGTAAATATATTGTACATCGACATCTTTGTTTCTTTACTTAATATATCTGGCAATGTGTGCCATCCCCTTCATCCCTCAGGCCTGCTAATGTCTAACTATCTGCCTAATAATTCTACTGATACAATGTCTTTTTAAAAAAAATACTTGGAGATTTCTGCTTCTCAGAAAGGCAGGGATGGCCCCTGTGTGGTAGCTCACAGGCAGTGAGAGCGGTCACCAGGGGGAGACAGAGCTCAAGACATCTGGCCCTCCTCTTTCGCTTTGGATTCACCAAAGCCCTGAGCCTGGAGGTAAACAGCTGTCTGTAAGTGATCCTTTGCTTTGGTCTAATTTCTTCTGTGGGGGCTGCTTCTTCCTCCTATCTTCCATCTTTCCCTACTTCCCCCCTTCCACCCCTTTCTTTCCACAAGCACCTATTGCTTGTTTCTCAATGTAAGAAGATGCTTAACTGAAGAGTGCAATCCAAAGAAAAAGGCATGGGCCAGGGATTTAGCTCAGTGGTTCCACAGCCTGCCTTGTAGGCACAAGGTCCCAAGTCCAATCCCTGGTACCAAAAAAACAAAAAACAAACAAACAAAAACAAAGAAAAAGGCATGAGGTGAATCTACCACAGCCCAGAGTCTCAACATCAAATTCCAAAGAACACACTCTTGTCCAAGTTTAAAGGCATAAAATACATACAGTGTCCATGTCCTGCTGTTCTTGACAAAGACACAAAAGCAAAACAAGATAAATGTATACCTTTTAAGGAAAGAACTTGAAAACTGCCAAGACAAGGGCGTATTCATTGCCTCACAATTTTAAATTTGGTCTCTAAATATCAAAATGTTCTGTACAATAGACATGTAAAACTATAAAACTTTTAAAGAACTGATTATCTTATATCTAAATATTAAACTTTCTTGGGGTGGGGATTTAGCTCAGTGGTTCCACCGCCTGCCTTGCAAGCGCAAGGACCCGAGTTCAATCCCCAGTACCAAAAAAAAAAAAAATGTCATGTGTTAAACTTTCTTAAGGCTTCTCATTATAGTATTTGCCATGCAATGGGAAAGAAAAATATTTTTAAAATCATGGAATTAAAATAAATTGTGCTTTTGAGCCACGGATCTGATTAAAGATGATATTTAGGCAGTAGACACTGAGCTTCTAGAAAAGAGGGACTTGTTTTATTAAGTTAGACATCTCTGGTGTCTCAAAATATTTATTGAATTGATAAATAAATGGCAGATTTGTGACTACCTGATTTCTTCAGCATAGAACCCTCATCTAAAAGACAAAAGACAGTGCCTGCCAAGACCACCAGGCAGCCCAGCTGAGAAGATGGGTTTGAGAGCAAGACCCAATCAAACAAACCCCAAAATAAAGAACAGTAGCAACAAGTGGCCCATTAGTTCTTTCTTTCACTGTTTTCTGACTAAACACTTATCCTGGTCAGGGATTCTTCGGTTAAAAATAACAAAAAACCCACTCAACCCAGCCTAAAGGAGGAAAGGAAATGATACTGGAAGAATTCAAGGATCTTTCACAGAATCAAGGGCAGGAAGTAACATCAACCTTCTAGAAGACCTGGAAATAGGAACACCAAAATGAAAACAAAGCAACCTCAATTCTGCCTGTCCTTCTCATATCCTTGCTGGATGACCTGTGCCCTTCCCCCACACATCTGCCTCTCTTTCTGAAGAGGAGCTCCGTCTATTCCATTATGTCTGGTAGAAAATGGTTTCCCCTGAGTGGTACTTTGCAATACACACGGATGAAATTGCCTAATAACATATTTCTCAGATTATATTTCCATCATGTGTCACATGACTGTTTTGAAATTTAAATTTAAAAAATTTGGCCTATGTGGAGTCTACTAGATAATTAGAATTTTTTTTCCAGACCACTATTTGTTCAATATTAGTTTTGAAAATCTTTCTAAAACAAATCACATCCTTTGATGTCTTGTTATGCTTGAGATTTTTTTTTTAATTATATGGAAAAATGTTTAAGTACTTTTCAGTTTTGCTTTGGTTGAGTTCTATTATATTTGAATATTATTATAATTTTTTCCCTTGCATTGCTTTACTTTGAGTAATTTTAATATTTGTATATGTGTGTGTTTAGTGAATGATAATAAAGTTTAAAAAAAAAAAAGAAAGAAAACAAAATGGTTTCCCAACAGCCCTACGTGCCCTTTGAATGCGAGGTACTGGCTATCACTGAGTTCCAAATTCAGTTTCCCTAAACTAAGAATCTGGCCCAGGTTGGGTCAAGCATGAACCTTGGATCTAAATAAATGTGGCCACTTCTGAAGGGTTGGTTGTGGCAGTTGGCTGATGATCATGTTTTTTGTTTTTAAATAACAGACTTTATTTTTAAAGAACAGTTTTAGATTACAGAAAAGTTGAGAGGATAATACAGAAGGTAGCCATATACCATCCTCTTAGTTTTCTCATTATTAAAGTCTTACATTAAAGTTGGGCATGGTGGCACATGCCTGTAATTCCAGCACTCTGGAGGCTAAGACAGGAGGATCACTGCCAGTTTGAGGGCAGCCTGGGCTAGTGACTTCAGGGCCAGCCTGAACTACAAAGGGAGACCCTGCCTCAAAAAACCCCAAAATAAACAAATAAATATATATAAAATAAATGTGACCAGACCAGAGTTCACTTCTACTCCCTCAGCAGCTGCTGTGCTGCCCTCTGAGGGACAGCTCCCTATGTAAATGTGCCTCTCCTCTGTAGATGCTACTGGCTGATGAGCCTACAGGGTATCCCAGTTCACGCCGCTCAATGGAATAGGATTAAAATACTGAGCAAATGGATTTAATAATTGTCACCAGACTAGGGGTGGTGATGCATATCTGTAACCCCAGCACTCTGGGAGGCAGAGCCCAGCCTGGGAAACTTAGAATGAGCCTGTCTCAAAAATAAAAAAATTTAAAAAGGGTTGGGAGTGGAGCTCAGTGAAAACACTCAGAGTTCAATCTCTAGTACTGAAAAAAAATGTTTTAATATGTCACCAATTGAAGTTCCTGTATTTAAAATTGCAAGGTTGGCTAAAAAATTCTTTCCTGCAAACAGATGGTTTGGTTGACAGTGATTCTGCAATATAAAAATCCAATTGAATATGAACATATTTGACAACACATTGAGACAAATTTCAAGTTGCCTGTGACCATACATCTTTTGTGTGTATTTCATTTCTGCAGTATTCAGAATCCGTGGTTACAAAATTACATTGAAGAACATGTGCACTTATTTCTAGGGAAGAAAAAGTCCTGAATGAGAAAAAGCCTTTGGAAATATGTGAGACTGAAGGTAAAATGTGACTGAAGCCAAAGTGAATGTTGTTTCCACAGTAGTTCCTTAAAATGGCTTTGCGCCTAAGCTACTATATACTTCTTAACACTAGAGGAGCTCTTTGCTTCAGAGCCCTTCTATATGGCTGTACCAGAAAATCACAATGAACTCCAAGAATGAGAACACAGGAGTCCTCAGGAATTGCCACCCAACTCAATACACATAAATGCATACAAATCCAGTGACCGTGACCTGGATCACTGAACATTTGATGATCTATAATTCCTATGAAATGTCCCACAAGAACCCATAATCTTACTAGCACACAGGAGAACTTTTGAGACATTTCATTAATTTTTATTTAATAAGCATTTATATTTCTAAGCATTTAAAAAATACTAACAATCATCACGACAGCCCTATTATTATCCACACTTAATAGATGAGGGAATTGAAGAACAGAGAGGCCAAGGGATATACTCAAGGTCACAAACTGGAGAGTGTTTTGATAAACAATGGAATTGGAATGTGTTTTATCAATTTTTTTTGCAGTTTCCCTTACCCAAACAGTCTTCTTTAATATCATATTACAAATTTTAAAGACTTTTCTTGTTGTCCTATTTGACTCTCAACACCTCATGAGGTGACCTCCTCTCCTGTTTACAGAAAACGAAATTAAACTCTGGATATTAAATGATATCCCCAGGCACTGGGAACTTGTAAGGTTTGTAGTTAGCACTCCAACTGGGCCTTCTGACTCCTCCTGATTCCATTTCTTGCTACTAAGCCACAAATCCAATATGACATTCTGGTCATCAGTTTGCTAAAATGACCAGGCCATCCTTAGCCTGAAGATTCTATCTTAAAACAATGCAGCTCTTACAAGATACAAAACACTTATTGGGTCCTCTTGAGTTAATTCCTGTTGAGAGAAAGGGCTTCTATCAGCAACTGAATTGTTTTTCTGGCAAAGGCAAGTCTCCCCATTAAATAACTTGTTTTCTTTAATGATCAGAAATGCCAGCTGATTTATGTTTCCCCTTCCCTTTCATCACTATTGCCTCAGCAAAAAGAGGACCACATCCCCAAGTAAGCTCATTCCAGTGATTCAATCCATAATTTCCCTCAGCCTTGAAACGCTAAACCAAATGCTCAGGAAGGTGGCAAGATGAAAATTGTAGGGGCTCCTTTGTTCATTTTAGTTTTATTGTTATTGCTTATTTAACATTCTTCTCCAGTTTGGTATCAAGAATTTTCTAGCTTCATGGAATTACATGGACACTTTCTGTTTTTCTTTTTCTCTAAAATAGTTTTTAAAATATCTGTTTGGTAAGATCTCTTCTACTAGGACTTGGATTGTATTTTTCAACTATTTCCAAAATTGTTGGCTGATTCACACATTTACTTCTTAATTTTAGTCCTTTATATTTTTTAGATATATCCTGTAAGTCAAGAGTCTAGAGATTATTATAAAATGCTTCATGATAAAAAATACCTATGTGGGGCTGGGGATTTAGCTCAGTGGTTCTGCCGCCTGCCTCACAAGTGCAAGGTCCCGAGTTTGATCTCTGGTGCCCCCCCCAAAATACTTATGTGGTTTATATAATTAGGATTTCTAGGATGGGATTCACAAGATTCATAGAATGGAGATTCCTATCCAAAGAGGAAGCTCTCAGGTTTATATTACAAATGCTAGTTCTTTGGGATAAAATACTGAGGCTTCACACAAGTTCTCCTTTGTGTTCACAACTTCACTTCATCGTTTGTTCCATTAGAAGCTTTTGATCATCTACTATGTGCCAGAACTAGTTGGGGATTTTAAAAAAGGAATTAACTTGCTCTCAAGATGTTCTTGTTTAAGCAAAGTAAAATGAACGCACATGTATGGTAAATGCTCCAGAACAGTAATGGAGGTCCCTAAGAAAGAAATCCATAATACGTGACTGCACAGTATATATATATATACACCTATATATATATACATATATATATATATACACACACCTATATATATATATGTATACACATGCAGACTAGGGGTATATATGCATATATATAATATATATACACAGACTAGGAGCTGAAACTAGAGATAAACAAATGTTTATTATGAGTATTGGTTTTCTAAACAAATTTTATGACTCTAAAAGCAAGTTTTAAGGATATCCTAGCCAGTGCATCTAGTTTAATTCTAGCCTCATTTACTTCCTGACTGTTCAGCTAAGCCTTAGCAATATTGCACTCACATTTAGCTAAGTATAATTTGCAAAAATCAACTTCTTTTTATGTGAAAAGTACTCATGATTATGTCAGTGCTTCTTATTTTGGTTTATTTATGTGCATATCTGAGGCTTTCTTCCCTCCATAAACACAGCTATTTGCTTTGCTGCACTTTCAGTGTTTCTGGAGATATTTTTTTGGTTTATCTCCAGTTGTTTATCAGACAAATGTCTGCTCTGGAGTAAACCACCTCTATAGTCCTAACATAATTACTTAGCTGTGCAATCTTAAACAAAATTTATAACTCCTTTGTACCTGGTAGAATCTTTTGGGTAACGGTAGGAATGATTTCTCAGTCTTTGTTTTGATTCAGATCCATATCATAGACCCAATTCATGGTTTATCATTCTACTTGACTGAATTTTTATAAGAGCAATTGTCAATATCAAAACAGATAAAATTTTCTTCTACACTGAAGGAAAATTCTATAGGGAATCAAAAACTTTTGCCAGGCCTGTAAAATAATGGTGTAAATACCATCGAAATGACTGGTGGTGACAACTAACTGACCGCAAGACAGTGAAGGTTGGGCAACGTGCAGTCATCTCATATCCTCTGCATCTAACCGCATGTCAGACACAGAGTCGAAATGCCAGTGTGTGCAAAATGGGATGCAGTCTGATTATGTTTTTAATATACTTCAAAGCAGAGAATAATCATGAAGAGATGTCAAATACATTTACCTTATTATATCATTCTAGATGCTTTCACTATCTACTTGTCTTTCAATTTTGATAGTAAGAGAATCTAGATCGTCAGTCTTTCAGCTTACATTACTTGAATCGTCTTATAAATGTAGCAAAAGTAAACCTAGTGCCTTAGTAATCATTATGTTCCTAAAGTACTTTTTGAACCAGGATATTGAAAAAGGCTAAAAGAAAATATTTCATCTATGAATTATATATTAGTTCTCTATTACAGAGTAATAAATTATCACCAAAGTTTAGTGACTGAAAACAACAAACATTATCATAGATTCTCTTGGTCAGGAATCCAGAATCAGGTTGGCATTGCCCCCCACCCCACAAAAAAAAAAGATTCTGCCACTGATCAGAAAGATGGTTCTTGTAGCTTCATCTGTCTGTTGTATATCATCGAACACATTCTTGATAGACAGGCATATGTTTTCAGGAAGAGTTTTTGCTTTGTGGAATTTCTCAAGTTTGAAAAAAAAGCACTTTCCTCTGTGTCCTGAAGGAAACAGGCAATCAATAGGTTTAGTTCTCACTCCTGGAAAAGGTAAATGTGACCTTCATATTTGTTGGATAAGCAAACAATAGGAATTCATTTTCAGGCTAATCAGGGTTTTTCAAATGAAAAAGTTTCCTAAGCAGTAAAATCAGACTATTGTTAGGAAGCACTTAATACTAATAACAACAATATTAATGACACTGAATAAAGACGGCAGAATGAATAGGTTCTGGGATGAACTTTATTTAAATATCTTCTCTAAACTGGATACTTCAAGCACCAATTCTCTTGAGTCTTCAGTCTCCCATGTAATGCAGAAGTCAGAGGTTGGTCATAAAATGGAATGATTTTCAAGGCAGACACTAGGTATGCAGATCTGCCTATGACTACACCAGGTGCTAAGAAGGGAGAACACAAAGGAGCCAAGGAAGGACAAAGCTGCTGTGGCCTCATGCCGTTCTTTGGCACATACACCTTCACCACCAGGGGACCGGTCTTTGCATGGCCTCCCAAACCCTCCAACATAGGCAGCTCCCAGCCACCACTGATTTCTCTGTCTTGCTCTTTATTCTGGACTGAGTAAGCAGCTGCAGCTCCATAGTCCAAGCAGGCACCTGTCACAGAGCCTGGCATTCACCAGTCTTCCCTCAGGACTCTTCCAGGTGCTATTTTCTTTGAGAAGCTTTTTGTTCTGTCAAAAATAGCACTCTGCACACATTCATCCTCTACTCTGCTATATTTTTCTTCATTGTACTTAGTTCCAGATATAGTATAATCTTTCTAGTTTATCCTTAGTCTCCCCAACTAGACTGTGGGCTCTCTGAGAGCCAAGAGTCTATTTCATTACTGCTGAATCCCTAGAACATGGATCAGGACCTGGCACATAGTAGGTTCTCAATTAATTTATGAGTAAATGAGTGAATTGGATGCTACTCATGCCACTCACAAGGACCAGCAGTTTCTATCCATTATTACCTGTAACCCTCACAGGAACTGCCAGGAGAGATTCTATTATCATTCTCCCTACTTTAGGGTTGAAGAACTCAAAGAAGTTAACCAATTATCTAAGATTACCTAGCAAGTAGGTGATTGACATGGATCTTGACCCCAAAACAGTCTTATTCTGTGCTCTTAACCAATTGACCTCTTTAAATGAAATGATTATACAAATACAGTCAGCCTGGACATAGTAAAAGAAACTCCTGTCAAATTGCATACATCGCTAAGACTCTGCCTGGTCCTACTGGTGAAAATGCCACCTAAGTAAGATGGAAAACCACCTCCGGGCTGGTATTGACAGATTCTGTCAGTGTGATAATTGAGTTCCTCACCTTCCCAGAGCCCATCTTTTCTCCTTTGCAGGAAGTGAGCTATCAAGGAAAAGTTTTGGTAAATTTTCTCTGTTTTGAAAATAAAGAGCAGAAAAGTAAATTTTCCCGGTAACTGCAGGAGGATTGAAGGGGAGGATATTTAAGACAGCAAATTTGCTTCCCAAGCCAGGAAAAGGCTGGTGGACTCCAGCAGACCTGAGGTAAAGATTGGTTGGGGAAATGGAATGCAGAGCAAACAGGTCCTTGTTCTGAAAGCCTGTCAGTGCCTAGCTGTAGAAGGAATTTAGGAGATCAGAGGGCTTCTGAAAGTCTTGAGAATTAGGTGGCTGCACTTTGTTCTAGCAATTCTTTATTAATTATTTTCTGTGCAATGCATGTTACGTGCATTGTCTCCTTAAATTCTTAGTGAGAGCCGCGACTTCACCATTAATGTGCTCATCATTTAGAAACACCAATGTTTGCTCAAATTATTAGTAACTGAATGTAGTAGTCACTGGACACCAGTGTGTTTAAGTGCCAATCTGGATTTAGGTACCAAGAGGTTCTGTTTTCTTCCTTAAAACAAATCTCTTTAAATTTTTCTCTTGTCTATATACAGTGTCTACACTGCAGGAGGGGAGTAAAAGAGGTAAGAAGTTTTGAAACTATAATTAATTTAGCATTTAATTATTGCTAAGAATTTCCTTTCTAAAGTTGTGCTTCAAGTGCTTGGATTTAAGTTTGAGCTGTTGCTATCACAGAGCATAAGCCACTGTGATTTCAGTTCAGATCATCTGAGGAGATGCCAGCTTTGTCAGTTATCTTGGTGGATACAAGCACACCTCCGGGGCCAGAGTCAAATCCAGTGTTGTATGTTCATATTGGTTCTCCCACACAATCTCAGAAGCATAAATACAATCGAGACTTCCAACAAAAGAGATCATCTTTGTAAGAGAGTGCTCTTTACATTGTCGTTCAACATTACACATCAAATTTGTGACATCTATCACAGTTCTGAGCAAGGAAGTGATCCTTACGGAGGATGGAGAGACAAGAACTGGGCCCGCCCTCTCTGTGAAAAGCCTTGGGATTTTCAAAGACCAAGGACATCTTTCTAGTAAAATATAAATAAAAGACTTAAGGACATGAAGGTGTCCATTTTTTTCAAAAAGGAGGAGGGTGAACAGCTGCTGAGATTGAATAGTAAAATTCAGTAAGGAGTCTCTGGCACGTCTCAATTCTCCTCAAAGCCAGCAGAGAGCGCTGTTGTCATGCACCTGCGATCATTCTCTGCAAGCTTGTTGTGCTTCCACTTACAGAAAGGGACTTGATATACTGTAAGGACAGGTTAGGGGAAAGTCAAAAGCACAAGACTTATGGTCAAAAGTTTAGGTTTTAACCCTAGGTCTTTTCCTTTGGCAAGTCATTCTCTGTAAATCAGGTTAAGGTCTATCTTATGAGGGAGAACTGAACTACTAAAAAATAACATTTTCCTTCTACTGAGTATTTCCTACATGCCAGACTTCCATTAGCTGGGTTCAAATCCCGCATCTGCAACACATTTAGTATCTGCATGATTTAGAGAAAGTTACTTAATCTCTTTGAGCTTCAGTTTCCTTATCTATAGATTAGAGATAATAAATCCGCATAGGATTATTCTGGGAATCAAATTCAGTAAATATATGTAAAGCATCCAGCAAAACATCTGGCACTGATACATCAACAAAAGGCAACTATCATCATTTACTAATTTCATTTAATCTTCACAACAATCCTGCAAAGTAGTTAATACATTTTTCTCCACTACATAAAAGAAACTAAGACTCGGCTCAAAAGAACTATAACTTGGATTTAAGTCCATCTGTTATCTCTCTGCTCTGCTCTGCCATGCTAAGTACTCAAAGATATATCATAGGGCATCTAAACTGCTCCATCTTTTAAAGCGTAACTCCAGCATGGAAATAACCCAGTTGGAAGGAGAGACAGGGTGGCATTCACATGATGCGTGGAGGTGAGCGAGCCTCCCGTAGCATCAGAACAAGTTGTAAGGAAGATTGGAGTCAGTTTTGAAACTTACAGTTTTGAATGAGCTGCTATAAACCAAGATTTTAGTGGCTTTTTCTTTCTAGGAAGTGGCCCACTTTCTTTCTCCTTTCAATACTGTTGAAACTAACTCTCTACAAGGATATAATAAGCCACCTTTTACCTAAAGGAACAATGTTAAATCAAGGACTATTGAACACAGTCTGACAGAGGCCATTCAGGAAATTCCTGCTCCACTAGTGTACTTGCAATTCATGCTCTTGACCCAGTGATGTAGATGGAAACCCAGAAGTGCACAGGGACTATCCCTCTTTAAAATGAGTTGTTCCCCCTTCCCCACCATGGGAGGAATAAGAGCCACCACTTATGCCTGCCTTCACATTCCAGTCTTGGTGCCAAGCACTCAACTTACTGTTTTTAACCTTCCAGCAACACTGCAGCATCTGTGTTTCCCTGATTGGTGTTGAGGTAAAGAAACCCCCAAAAATGGTAAGCTCTATAAGTAAAAGACTGATTGAGGTACTTAAACTCAGAATTGTTGGATCCAAATTCCCTTGCCTTGTCGCTCTTCAATTTTGCTTCTTGGGTTAACCATAGAGGTCAACTCTGTTCCGCATCTCAAGGTACCCCATTTCTTTGGAAAGTCATTGGGCTCTATTTTGGTTTTATTTGATTTGGGTTTTGTAATCAGCATTCATTCTCATTCTTCTTTCATACTTTCTCCTGAAGAAAGCCTGACGGACATTTCCTTGTATTCCTTTGCTCCAGGTGCTGGGTAAAATTTGTATTCAGGGTGCAATAGATGCATGCTAGATTTAAAGTGGGAGTTATTCTTCTCCTCCTTAGACTTGGTGATAGACATGGGCTGCCTAGAGATGTTTTTACAATCCCTCTCCCGCTTACCATCTTAATACTAAGGAGGGTCTAGGGAATGCCAGCCTCTCTCTCTCTGACTCTGTACCACAGCTACAGCAGTGAATTTGAAAGCTAGCAGCAATGCACATAAAACCTTTTCAATAATTTTGCAAGCATCTAAATCTCTGCATCGAATGCTTCAGTTTTAGGTAGGTGTGGTGGCACATGCCTATAATCCCAGCTATTCAGGAGGGTGAGGCGAGAAGTTCACAAGTTCAAGGCTAGCCTGGGAAACTTAGTGAGAACCTGTCTTAAAAACAAATTTTAAAAGTCTGAGCAGCTTCTGTTTCTTTCGAGGAGCTCCAGTCTCCCTTTACCTTCACTTTGGATGTCATCTCCTGGCTTCTAGTGTAGACTCTTCAGCCTCAGACACAGACCGTCCAGCCTCCTCATATGGACTGGCATGAGACACTGCAGTGAACTCCAAGCCTTCAACTGGATCCTTTGGATCTTCATCATGCACACAGACAGACCTTTTGCACTCTTCTCACCTGACTCGGAGGGCGGTCATGAATGTTTAGGAGAGGAGTGAAAATGGAGCAGGGAGTGCCAGCAACACAGCTTCTCCAGGACGAGGTACCTGGATCCTGGAAATCAATGGCCCAAAGACCAAAAAAGGGGTAGAGAGCATGCGAGAACATCAAGGGAACTGACAGAGGAGAAGAAGAAAATAGGATCCATTGCTACAGAAGAAATAGGTCACTGATGCAGATCGAAGAACACTCGACCCAGCAGATTTCTCTCAGAGAAACAGAGACGGACCTGAATTGAGAGTCTTGTACCGCTGGAGGCAGCAGCAAAAGTGAGAGACAATATTCCCTGAATGCCCACTTCTGAGGAAAAAAAAGGCGGACCACTTAGCTGCCCTGGGAGAAAGAAGGGAAGAGCCATCCAGCCACGGTGGATTGTCAGCAATTGATCAGCAGATTGAGGGAATTTTATGTTGAGAAGTAGAGACTGGGTCTTGCCGAACTCCACTCCCAGGACCAACCAGGGCCACTAAAACTGGCCACAGCTGCAAAAGGCTAGAGACATCCCCTCTGTGACCAGAGATGGGGGCAGGTAAGCAGCCTGGCCATGACCATGGCAGGAAAGGTACACTCACCCCGGCACTGCAACTGTGGATACAAGCAAATGACCCTAGCCAGTAGCAGGATGAAGGCGGCCATCTCGTCCCCCTTTAGTCAGAACATGAAAATAATCAAGGAGCCCATTTAAGACCTGGGAGAGGCCAACAGCACACAGATATGAGAATAGACTCAGTCTCGTTCCAGCAGATGGCCCCACAACAGTTGAGAGAGCTGTGCGAACAAGATCACAGTGGGGAGACTTGGGCAAACAGAACTGGGAAGGCTGCTGACTGGGAAAGGGGCCCGGTTCTCACCCACTGAGGTCAGAAACAGGCCAGTGTCTAGCACTGATCTTACTATCAACCTGATGGGCTGCACAGTGCATTTAAAGGCTCTGTCTCCAACATTAACATGAAACTGTGGTCACCAGAGGAATTTTAGTATTTTTATTATCTTTCTTTCTTTTTCCTTGTTTGCTTAATTCATTTCCCTGCTTTGGTCTGGTTGGGGTTTTTTTTTTCCTGTTGTTGTTTAGGTTTTATACATTTATAGTTCTTTTGTTCTATTCATCTTCTTTCTCTCCCTCAACTATTTCTCTTCATTTTATGAAACTTTCATGTGAATGAACAGTATCTCTTGTCTTTCTGGTTTGCTTCAGTATCCCTTTGCTTCCACCTTCATGCTTTCTCTCCCATCCTCTCTTCCAATATCCCACAGCTTGGGTATTCACCCTTTTCCCTCCAGCCTTGTTTCTACTATAATTCTCTTCATTTATCTCTGTTTCACTCCCTATCCCTCTTAAATCCCCCCTACAGGATAAAATCACTTTACTAAAGGGAAACTCACTGCATACAAGCTCCTGTTTTAAGTTGGATCTTGTTATAGAATGGTAGAGCTTACTCATATGATTAAAGGTACCAAACTAGTAGGGACCACAGTTTGTCAGTCACTAGACTGTGTTAGATTCTATTGATACTGCTGATTGTACTACTTTAGCTGGGATATCATAACTGTAATTAGATGTTCTCCAGTCTATGACAAAACTGAGATTGCCTGGGGTCACAACCACCACCATAGTCTAGTACTGAAGAACTGGGTGCTGAGCTTAATACATAGCACCCTCTCATCCTCAATAGATTGGGAAGGTAGGATCTTGGGATAAATACAAAGACCAAGAACCACCTACACCTAGAAGATATTTCTGAGGAATAAGCACTTCCTAGAGAAGCTTGATAATAGTGATAATACTATCTACCATAAAAAGCTACAAGCAGCAACTCAGAAAACAAAATAAAATTAAAAAATAGAAAATGACAAGACATAGAAACAAAATGCAACCCTAGACATTCAGCCCACCCGGGACAAGTACAGGGGACAACAAGATAGAGGAAATTGGAAGCAACCTACCTGAACATTCTGAAATGATAGCTGCAGAACTAAATAAACAAATAGAAAGAGACTATAGAGGAAATAAACCTCCAGGTAAAAAAAAAAAGAAATGATAATCAAAGTGAAGGACATGTTCAACAAAACTAGAATAGAATAGAAACAGATTTTTTAAAATAGAGGAGCTTAGGAAAATGATAGAAACCATGAACACTCAACACAGGAAAGCAATGGAATACATGAAACAGATTCAAACAGATTTCCAAGAAATTAAAAACTCCATTGAAAGTATAGGCAATTGTTTAAACCAGGGTGAAGATAGAATTTCAGATCCAGAAGACACAAATGCATTACTGACCATGTAAAGAAAGATATTTTAAAAACAAGAAGCCATGAAAAATCAATCCAACAATTGTAAGATGATGCAAAGAAAGACAGTATAATACTGATTGGAGTCAATGAAAGAGCAGGAGAAAGTGCAATTGCCATAAAAAACCTGTTCACAGAAGTAATGGCAGAAAACTTCCTAAACATGAAAAAAGAATTGGACATTCAAATAAGTAAGTAATACAGAACTTCAAATACCCATGACCAAATTAAGTTTACAAAGCACATAATAATAAAAATCCCAGAAATTCAGCACAAGAAAAAAATATTAAAAGCTATTAGAGAAAAGAAATAAATCACCTATAAAGGAAAGCTCATCAAAATTACAGCAGACTTCTTTTTTTTTTTTTTTTTAAATTCTTTTATTGGTACATTTTAGGTATATAATACTTTTACATTTATCATTGGGTGCTTGTGCCTGTACATGACGTATCTTGGTTCTTATTTTTTCCCCATTACCTGTGTGTCCTTCACCTCCTCCACCCTTCCCTATTTACACAGACTTTGTTTCCATTTTTTTCTTTTCTCATAATTTTTCCTTTCCATTCTTTCCTTTCCCCATCTCCTCCCACCATCCCTACCCCTTTGGGCCTTTTCCTATTTCAAAGTATCAAGTATTAGTTATTAATCCTTTTAATCCTTATTTACACTCTCAGTTTCTCACACTAGAGAAACTATTCAGTATTTACACATATGTGTCCTATTTATTTCACTTAAGAGTATGGCCTCAATATTCATCCATTTAGCTATAAATGACTCTAGTTTCTCACTTTTTATGGCTGAGTAGTGCTCCATTTTATTAAAAAAATCCCCACATCTTTATCCAGTTTCCAGTTGATGGGCACCTGGGCTGTTTCCAAGCTTTAGCTATTACGAACTGTGCTGCTATAAACATGGGTGCCCATATATCTCTGTAGTATGATTCTTTTAATTATTTTGGGAAAATACCCAGCAGGGAAATAGCTGGGTCAAATGGGACTTCCAGCCCTAGTTCTTTGAGGTATCTCCACACTGACTTCCATATTGGTCTCACCAGCCTGCACTCCCACCAACAATGGAGAAGGATTCCTTTCTCTCCACACCCCCACCAGCATTTGCTATTGGTTGATTTCTTGATAACAGGCACTCTTTCTACGGTGAGGTGGAATCTCAATGTTGTTTTCATCTGCATCTCTCGAATGACCAGTGATGTTGAACATTTTTTCATATGTTTATTTGTTGCTTTTACTTCTTTGTCTGAGAAATGTCTGTTAATTTCAGATGCCCAGTTTTGAATTGGGTCTTTGAATTTGGGGGGTCTGATTTTTTTCAGTTCTTTATATATTCTAGATAGTAGCCCTTTGTTTGAGTTACAGCTGCTAAAAAATTTTTCCCACATTGTAGGTTGTCTCTTAGCTCTGTTGGTGGTTTCTCTTGCAGTGCAGAAGCTTTTTAATAAGATGAAATCCCAGTTGTTGATTCTTTCTGCTAGTTCCCATGCTATTGAGGTTTTGTTCATAAAGTCTTTTCCTATGCCAATATCTTCAAGAGTTCTACCTAACTTATCTTCCAGCAAGTTTAGTGTTTCTGTCTTAATATTCCTAGATACATATGAATTATCAAAGCTGAACCAAGAAGATATAAAAATTCTAAACAAACCAATATCAATCAATGAAATTGAAAATGTAATTAAAATCTTATCAACAAAGAAAAGCCCAGGTCCTGATAGATTCACTGCTAAATTCTACAGGAAATGTGAAGAAGAACTACTGCCAATTCTCTCCACCTTTTAATGACATTTAAAGGAAGCAATACTCCCAGAATCATTCCTGGAAGCAGGTATTACCCTGATACAAAAACCAGAGAAGGACCCAACTAAAAACAAAAGCAAAAAAACTTACAAGCCAATCTGCCTAATGAACATAGATGCAAAAATCCTCAATAAGATACTGGAAGCAGAAGGTAACAAATCATCAAGAAGATTATACACCATGACCAAGTAGGATTCATTCCAGAGATGCAGGGATGGTTCAACATACTCAAATCAATAAATGTAATACACCCTATCAACACAGCCAAAGACAAAAATCACACGATCATTTCAATATACACAGAAAAAGCATTTGGCAAAGTCCAACACTGATTCATGATTACAACTCTACAGAAAATTGGAATAGATGGTCTTTACTCAGTCCTAGCCATCTATGACAAACCAACAGCCAATATATACTAAATGGTCAAAAAGTGAAAGCTTTAACACTGAAACCAGGAATAAGACAAGGATGTCCACTATCACTACTCTTATTTAACATAGTACTGGAAACATTAGCTAGAGCAATTAGAGAAGAAAAAGAAATAAAGTAAGGAAAGGCAGAAGGTAAATTATCATTATTTGTGGATGACATGATTATCTACGTAGAAGACCCAAAAAACTCGACCAAAAAACTTGTAGATTTAATAATCAAATTCAGTGTAGTAGCTGATACAAAGTCAACACTCAAAAATCAAGGCCATTACTGTATACAAATAACAAACTCACTGAAAGAGAAATTAGAGAAACAACACCTTTCACAATTGAAAAAAAAATGAAATTCTTAGGAATCAATCTGACAAAGGAAATGAAGGACCTATACATAGAAAATTATAGTACTCTGAAAAAGGAGATTGAAGAGGATATAAGAAGGTGGAAAGATATTCCCTGCTCTTGGGTAGGAAAAATCAACATAGTGAAAGTTGCCATGCTCTCAAAATTGTTATACAGATATAATGCAATCCAAATCAAATTACCATTAGCATACTCCCAGAACTAGAGAAAACATTCCTAAAATTCATTTAGAACCAGAAGAAATCTAGAATATCAAAGGCAATTCTGGGCAACAAAGGCAAGGCAGGGATCATCACAATCCCTGACTTGAAATTATACTACAGAACTACCATGATAAAAACAGCATAGTACTGGCAAAACAAATAAACAAACAAAAACAGACCTGAGGATCAATGGAACAGACAAGAAGAGACAACACTAAACACATTCAGCCACCTTATCTTTGAGAAAGGGGCCAAACATTCACTGAAGGAAACATAGCCTCTTTAATAAGAGGTTTCCTTCTACACGCTGAAGATTAAAACTTGACTCATGTCTCCCACCACACATTAAACTAATAACAAAATGGATCAAAGGACACAGATAAAAAAAAAGTAGGAGGGCTGAGGAACGTGATGGAATCCCAACATAGGAAACAAATGGAATGCATAAAACAGATGCCAACAGATTTCCAGGAGATTAAAAACTCCTTTGAAAGTTTATGCAGCAAAATGAGCGAATGGGAGGACAGAATTTCAGATGTAGAAGATAAGATTGCAATTAGGGACCAGGAAAAGAAAAATTGCTTTAAAATAATAAGGGACCAGGAGAAATCAATCCAGAAGCTGCTAGACGATGCAAAGAAGAATAACATAAGACTGATCAGAGTCAATGAAAAAACAGGAGAGAGTGCAGATGACATAAGAAAAAAAACTGTTTACAGAAGTGATGGCAGAAAACTTCCCAAGCAGGGGAAAAGAACTTGACATACAGATAATGGAGGCATATAGGACTCCTACTAACCTTGATTAAAAAAAAAAACTAAATAAAAACTACACATAGGCATATAATAGGTAAGATTCCAGAAACCCGACAGAAGAACAAACTTCCACAAGCAGTCAGAGAAAATAAACAAATCACATACAAAGGAAAGCCCATCAGAATCACAGCAGACTTCTCAATGCAAATCCGCAAGGCAAGAAGAGATTGGAGTGACATATTTCAAGCCCTAAAGGAGAAAAGCCTACAACCCAGACTGATGTACCCTGCAAAACTGTCTTTCAATTGATGGAGAAATAAGATATTTTCATGACAGAGAGCACCTTAGGAACTTCATGAATACCAAACCAGCCTTCCAAAAACTTTTAGACAATATCCTGGGAAAAGACAATGAGGATCACAACCCCAGGAAGCCCAGCAGAATGAATCCATCAGGCACGACAAGAAATTAAACACAAAGAGGGTGAATCCAACAAACAGAAAAAGGCATAAAATAATAAATCAATATGTATCAGTTATAACTATCAATGTTAATGGTCTCAATTCACCAATCAAAGAAATAGACTGGCAGAATGGGTCAAAAAGCAAGATCCAACAATATGCTGCATGCAAGAGACACACTTAATTCAAAAAGAAGCTCATAGGCTGAAAGTTCAAGGGTGGAAAACAATACTCCATGTGACAGGAACCTGAAAAAAACTGGAATTGCTATCCTCTTTGCAGATCAAGTGGATTTTAAACCAAAATCTGAAACACTTCTGGTCCAAAGAATTTCAGATAATTGACAGTCAACCTGTATGTACAAATCTATTGTAAACATGTGTTTTCATTTCTCTTAAGTAAAAACTTAAGAACAGAACTGTTGGTTCTTAACAGTAATACAAGAAATTTCTATATTGTTTTCCGAAATGGTTTTATCATTTTACATTCACGTTAGCAGTATTAGAAAGTTCTAACTGGTTCACACCTAAGCTGATGTTTGTTCTTTTAAAACTTTTAACTTCATCTCCCTAATGAGTGTATAATACAATCTTGTTATTGTACTGATTAGTATTTTTCTGATTCTAGTGTTGCACATCTTTCCTTGTGCTGTACTGGCTATTTACCATCTTCTTGTGTCTACTTTTTAATTGGGCTGTCCATTAATGAGGTATAAGTGTTCTTTATATATTCTGGTCATAGGTTGTATGTATTATAAATATGTTCTGGTTAAGGACTACTTTTCACTTTCTTAATGATGTCTTTTAAAGTTCTAAATTTTGATGCAATCTCATTTATCAATTTCTTTCTTTTATACATCAAGTTTTTGTATCCTAGGAAATTCTTGCCTACCCTAAATTCATGAACATTTTCCTTTATAATTTCTTCTTAAAGATTTATAGTTTTAGTCTTTCATATTTAGGTTCATAGATCCTTTCAAGTTATTTTTATATATGGAAATAAAGGGTTGAGGTTAACTTTTTACATATGGATACCAGGTGTTCTAGTACCATTTGTTGAAAACACTATCTTTTCCTCTGCTCTTGAGTTGAGTTTTTGTTCTATAAATGTTAATGTTAAATAATCTTTCAAAAATCAGTAGACCATATATGTGTGATTCTATTTCTAGAGTCTCTGTTTTATTCCATTGATCTATATGTCTTTCCTTAAACCAACACTGCCTTGATTACTGTAGCTTTAGAGGAGGTCTTAAAATTAGGTACTAAATGTCTTCCAACACTGTTATTTTTTTTTCTTTTTACTTTTCCAGGTCCTTTGTGCTCCTACGTAACTTTCAAATTTCAATATCCAATTATTCATTTATAGCAAGTATACATAGACCAGAATTTTTATACATACCTTGTGTTTCCTAATCCTGCTAAATTCAAATACAAGTTCTAGGCTCCTAGAGATTTCTTAGTATTTTCTCTGTAGATGATCATTTCATCTACATATAAAGATTTCACTTCTATCTTCCCAATCCTATGCTATTTGTTTCTTTTTATTGCCAGACTCTTTTGGTTTGGGCCTATGTTTCAAATTTTTATGGACAGATGAAGAGTAGGCATATCTGCCCTTGTTCCCCACCTTAGGAAGAAAGCATTGTATCTTTTCCATTCATATCAGGTGTTTTTGCTGGAAGTATGGAGTACATGTCTTTAATCTGTTGAGAAGGTTCTGTTCTACTTCTAGTCTGCTGATAGCTTTTACCATGAACAGCTGCAGAATTTAGTCCAATACTTTTCCTGCAACTACTGATAGGATTATGTGGCTTTTTCCTTTCCCTTGTTAAAATGATGACTTATGTGTGCTTGCTTCAGCAGCACATATACTAAAATGATGACTTATGGGGGTGGATCTTCCAATGCTGAACCAACACTGCCATCCTTATAATAAAACCACTTTCAACATACTGCCAGATCTGACTTCTAAGAGTTTTCGTTAAGTAAATTTTTATTTATGTTCATACTTTTCTATTATTTTTATCCAGTTTTAGGATTAGCACAATGTTGATTTCCTAAAATGAGGTTAGAAGTGTTCCTTCTTTTTTCTACTTTGAATGTTTGATATAATTTATCAGTTAAAATGTATATGAGCCTGTTGTTGTCATATAGGTAGGTTTTAAACTAGGAATATACTTTCTTTAATAGGTGCTATTCAAATTTTATATTTCTTCCAGAATCAGTTTCATTAATTTGTCTTCCAAGGTACTTCATAGAAGTTGTCAAATTTATTTCAAAAAAGATTTTTGTAATATGCTTTCTATATCCTTTTAAATTCTGTAGAATCTGTGGTAATGTCCTCTAAATCTTGATGTTGTAATTTTAAAAATGTATAATTGATACTGTGTAATAGGAAGAAAAGGTCTAAAGGAGTAGGGGAAGTGGGAGGGATAGGGGAAAGGAAAGAGGGGAAAAGAAAAAATACGAGAAAAGGAAAAAAATGGAAAAAACTCTTTGTAAATAGGGAAGGGTGGAGGGAGTGAAGGGAGGGCAGGAGAATGGGGAAAAAATAAGAACCAAGATGTGTCACATAAAGGTACAAGATCCCAATGATGAATGCAACTGTATTTTATACCTAAAATGTACCAATAAACTTAATGGGAAAAAAAAGCAGCAAAACAGCTGCATTGTTCTTTAGTTCACAGCATTTATAGTGCCTTATCATTGTGAGACAAAACACCTGCTGCATGACCATGGCCATGCTGCACATTCTTAGATAACTGTGACCTGTTATGCGCATACCTCTAATAGCAGAGTCATGTCCTTAAGTGTTCCCAAGTGCACTTATGTTTCTCAGGCTTTGAGTGTAATCAGAAGGCATCTCCCTCTCCTAGCAATAGACAGAAAAGGCAGACTTTTTGCTTTTTAAAAGATCTCCAACTTTCTTTTACTGATTTCACCAGTGAAGATAACATGAATGATTCAAGTGTTTTCTGGCTCCACCTAATTTTTTTCCAACTTTGTTTTTTATCTTCTTCCTAAAATGAGAAAATTTTCACAGGATTCATGATAACAAGTCACTCCAAAATTTCAAACCATATAAAGCATTATTTTCTCTTTTCTCTTCTCAGGAGTATTTAATTCTTTCTTATAATGTTGCTGGAAGTAGTATATTTTTATGGGTCAAGAAAATCCGACAACATTTTCAAGGTAAACTATAATAATCTTTATGAATTAGCTACCTATTTTACAAGCTTTTACATTTCACATTTAGCTCTTTTATTTAAAATCTGTCCTGCAAAGGCAAGATGTGAAAACAGGGAAGTGATTTTTGCTCCTCAGAGTGAAGAAATTAAATATTTAAAAGAAAGAGGAAGGCCGGGGATTTAGCTCAGTGGTTCTGCCTCCTGCCTCACAAGTGCAAGGAACCAAGTTCAATCCCTGGTACCAAAAAATAAATAAATAAATAAAGAGGGAAAATAATATCAAGGAAGCTACTGTTTCTATCACTCTGCCACTTCTATAGAAAAGAGAAAAATCCAAGAGTGTCACAGTAACCAGAAACAATTGATCAGGTCTACTTGTTGTCACTAAAAACAAGAATCTCAAAAAACTGCTTAGATCACTTTCTCCAGTGTAACAAAGTAGGAAGTGACATCTTTTCCTAGGGTGAGTTCCAATTGTGTTTTAAAAATAATGTGTAGAAAAATATTTAAATCTTGGGGCTTGGGATTTAGCCCAGTGGTTCCACCGCCTGCCTCCCAAGCGCAAAGTCCTGAGTTCGATCCCTGGTACCAAAAAATAAATAAATAAATAAAAATTAAATCTTATGAGAAGCTATGTAAAGGCCAAGAAATATAACAGTGGCCTTAAAAATCATAATAATTTATACTTTGTAATACAAAATGACATCAGTGTAGCAAATTTAGAAAATATTCTTCAACAATATCAAAATAAAAACCTTTCCAGATGGGCGTGGTGGTGCATGCCTGTAATCCTAGCACACAGGAGGATCAGCAGGAGTTTAAGGCCAGCCTGGGCTACATAGTGAGTTCAAGGTCAGACTGAAGTACAGAGTGAGACCTTGCCGCAAAAATCAAAAACAAAACAAAACAAAAAATACCTTCATCCTACATTCCAGAAATAAATATAATGCATATCCCTCAGATTTCTTTTCCTCCCTCCATCCCCATGTGAGTGTGTGTGCATGTACATGTGGATTTATAAACATGGACTTAAACACAAGTGTTAGTAAAATGAGACGATATCCTATATATTATTTATTAACCTGAGCTTTAACCCATTTACACTATATTTCATTACCTGATAATTGTACATATTTATGGGGTACCATGTGACATTTCAGTACATGGGTATAAAAGGTAATTCTATAATTCATTTTAATGAGTATTTTTATACATTATATTTAATGATATATCATGCTTTACATAGGTATAAAAGATAGTGAAAATCAATTTTCTGTTGTTTTCTGACAATGGCATTTTAATGATAGAATTTTTAGCTTCAATGACTGGCCAAGAAGGAACACACTGTGGGAGGGAGTCAGGAAGACTATGCAACCTGATGTTAAAGAGCTTGGCCATGCTTACCCACTGTGGACTACTCTGCGGGCAGTCTGTGTTCAGAGTTCCTGTCTGGGTGAGCAGAAACTCATCAGGACATTGTCACAACCTGAGAGCTCCTCCTGTTCAGCCCTTCTTCCTCTATTTCCTTTCACAGGTCTTACAGGCAACAAAACATCTTGCGCACCCGCCCCCGCCCCCCGCCAACCCTGCCTTAGTAGAGCACCTTCCCTTCCCTCACACTCCTCTTTTTAACACCCAAAGAGCACCTTTTCCAGTCTGACTTGTAAGTAGAGTTGCCAGGTAAAATACAGGATACTGAGTTAAGCTTGAATTTCAGATAAACAAATGATTTTTAAGTATAAGTATATCCCATGCAACATTTGGAACATACTCACACTAAAGAAAGCATGTATTGTTTATCTGAAATTAAAATTTAACTGAGAATTCTGTATTTTCATCTGCTGAGTCTTTGACCCCATGTAAGTTTGCTGCTTTCCCAGAAGCCATGGAGAGACCAGCACCTTGTAAAGAATCTGAGGACAGTTCTGCCCATAAACCTCATGGGAAATGTAAGCAACATTTTGTGTCAGGTGAAAATTCACATGTGTACAACTATTTCCAACTATCTCAAAACTCCTTGGTCCTCATAAAAATGTGAAGTAAGCCCCATTTAAAGAAAACATTGTTAGTCATATTTTATAATTTAAAATTAGACAGCTGATATGCTCCAGGTCACACAAAAGGTGTACCAAGTACCTAAGCCATATTCTTAGGCACTGAAATCCTACATTCCTTCTTCCCTACTGAAAGCACAAAAGATAGTTTTCCCAAGTGGAGAATGCTCTCAAGTTTGTTTTTGCTTAGAATCAACCCTGCTGTTAAAACAAAATGACAGATGACTGTGTTCCTTTGTGTGGGAAGCTCCCTAAGCATTTCTAAGTGGACTGGAGACAAATGGTGGATTTTCAATGCTCTCTGTTGACCATCACAGCATGTTGGCATGGGACCTTTCTTGAGAATAAAATAAAGATTAAATGACTAACTTCAGGGTGGGGCTGCTTTTACGCTAGCCATAGGATGGCAGGGCTATTGCCAGAAATCCACTGCCAAGCCAGGTCTGTCCCAGCATCCTTGGTTTCAAACCATTTTCTCTGTGTTTTCTAGATGATGTGGAGAAGTCGAGAAAGTAATCCTACTAGGCCATCCCATGGGATTCCAGGACATAGCCTGGTCTGCTCTGAGCAATTGTCTAACTCTGTTGTCAGCATTAAGATACAAAAAGAGAATTTCCTCCTTTTTTTTATAAATACACACTGCCCTATTAAAAAGTAAATTCAATACACCAAAGCATGGACTCATGAAAAATAAAGTGCAATGTGGCTATTCACTTTACAAAAAAATTTATTTGTTCAAATCGTTTTCTTTCTAAAAAACCTTCCAAGCGCCCATTCCTCTTGATAGCACCAGAGCCTTTACAATCAGAACCTTCTCCAGCTACTTTCATTTTCCAGTGCCCATACCCTGTATTCTAATCGCGACTGACTACCAGTGTTTTCTATGGATGTACTACAAATATTTACACTGTTGTTTTCTGTCTTGGATTCTTGGATGCCATTCTCTCCTTTTCTTTTGTTCTAATAAGATAAATCTCATTAAATTTAGCCGTGTGTGTGTGTGTGAGTGTGTGTGTGTGTGATAAAAAAATTTAGCCCTCCCCAAGGAGAAGGTCTGGACTTTACCTCTGGCTTCCGGGAGATGATCTCTGAGACTTTGGACTCCTATAGATGCCTGGCAGGAGTGCCTTTGTTTGCTTGGGGGCCATGAGTAAATTGTCAACATACTGATAGTCTAACATTCTGATTTAGGGTATAAACCAAGCACACCCGATAGCATTTAGATTAGGGAGTGACCAGAAAAACCACAATGTACAATAAGGTAGAAGTCTGGAATCATACAGCATTCGTTGACTCAGAAACTGATGTCAAACATACATGCACTCAATCAATTACTTATGCTCATGTGATGCTGCCCCTTAAAAACTCTGCTGAGGCTCCATGGCTGGCAGTTTTCTGTGACACATGCCAATATTGTCATACATCAGTGCCAGGAAAGTGAGACTGTCCAGGACTCAACAGGGAGGGAACAGCAGAACTCTTGTGTTTCATACTCTCAGATACTGCTGCGTGTACTTCTTCCCTTGGCTGACTTTTATCTGGATCCTTTTCTTTTAATTAAATGTGGTCACGAGGATGATGACTTCCAGGGAGAACTCCAAGAATTTCTGGACTGTTAGTAAACCTGTGGGTGGCTTTGAGTAGCCCTGAACATGCTGTTGGGCAAAGCAGTGGGCGAAGTTTTGTGTAGTCTCTGCCCTTCTCACTCTACCTGTACTACCTCTCAGGGTAACTTTCAATCAGAAGGCCCCGTCACTTCTCCAAGCCCCCTACTTTTTAATGTTATATAGACACCCTTAACACATTATATTAGGATTCATTCTTATACTTGTTTCCTCTTGTAGCTCTAAAAAATTTCCATTTTAAGCTTGGTGGCTTAAAGCAACACACATGTATTATTTTACAGTTCTGGAGGTTGAAAGTCCAAAATAGATTTCACTGGGCTAAGATCAGTATTGGGAGGACTGTGCTCCTTCCAGAAGATACAGGGGAGAACCTGTGCTTTGTCTTGAGAGGTCACAGAATCCATTGCCTACAGCCTCCCCTCCATCCTCAAACCTCTCTGCTACTCTGCTGACACTCCGGGCTCACTCTTCTAGATATTTACAGTTGCTTTGGGTGGCCTGGATAATCCTGGACAATTTTCCCATCTCAAGATCCTTAACTTGATCACATCTGGGAAGTCTCTTTTGCAACATAAGGTAATATTCACAGATGGGAAGATTAAAGACAAGGTTGCCTTTGAGAAGGCTGTTATTATATTTACAGCAATACTTGATTGTTTTATCTAAAATTGACCTCAGACTTTATGGATCATAAACTCTTGACTTTGCATTAAAGTAATTAACAAGAATTATAATGATTTACTTAGGAATTTTTGTTGGGATCCCTTAATCTATTGATAATGAGATACTGTAGGGTCATTGTGAAGACCAGTTAAAATGCTTCATATAAATCACTTAGAACAGTACCTGTGCACAGAAACTACACAAATAATGTTAGTGTATTGTTGTTATATTATTGCTATGATTGTTGCTATTACATACCTCATATGTATAAAAATGGGCAAAGTATAGTAAAGGTAAAAATGTCTTCCTAAAGAAAATAAAAAGCATCAAATGTTTATTAGAATTTAAGAGGATTCAAAAAGCAATAAAGGGCTATGAGAAGGGAAGAATGACAAAAATTGAGAACATTTTACTCAGTTAAGAATTTCACCTTTAAAAAAGGGGGTAAGGGAATAAGGTAGGGACATGGAAGGGAAATGGGGGTGGATATGATCAGCATATATTACATGCATGTAGGAAAATACCTCCTTGAAGCCCAATATTTTGTAAAATTAATAGGCATTAATAAAAATATATATATTTTTTAAATCTCACCTTTGAATATTATCCAAATCCAGTGAATATAGATTATCCAGAGCACTTTGGGGCCAACACTGAAGGGAGCAAAAGAAAGGGATGTAGAATGCTTTTGCTTGTCTTCTGGGAGTCTCAGCTGAGGGGAGGAGGAGCCAGCTCTCAGTGGGAGGAGGTGACTGGCAGATTCCCACAGGGCCCTACCTGCACCTGTGCAGTCAGGCACAGTAACTGAGGATAATAATTGGAAAGTAAATACACAAGCTGGTAATTATTCCTAGGTTCTGCCCTTTCACAAAATCTAATAAAATTGTATTTTAAATGTCTATCTTCATACTGCAGTTGTGATATGTTTGTTCTGCTATTATTTTTTGGCTGTCTTGAATTTTAAAAAAGGTGCATTTCATTGGAAAATAGTACATTTTTTATTTTAAGTGGAATAGAAAAAAATTGATTTTTTTTCTAAGCCCTAATTGCAAACATGTCAAATAACATGTCACATTTAAAGGCTGTCAAGGGAGCCAAACAGTGTAATTGTATATGGACAGTGCTATCTAATTTAGCTGGCTTAGTATGATTTACTAGAAGGTTTTGCTATTGGTTGCATTATTTAGATCTTTGATAATCTTCTTTTCTTTAGTAATCTAATTCTGAACATATTCACTTCTTTTGCCGCTGGAGGTCATTTTTGTCAATCAAATTATGTGGATGCACCAGAAACTGAACCCAAAAAAGAGACGGAGAAAGGAGGGACCCAAAAGATCTGGAGTTTACTGGTGTAACAGGCACAGGCTAAATGGGCTGGTCCGGGCTTTCCAGGGTTTGTTTGCATATGTTTTATGGAACACTAATTTTCAAAACCAATCTTTCCTCACATACTTTTAAAATTTCCTAATATTCTTAATATAATATTAATTCATGTCACAGCACTAATTTGCCAAACTTGGATTGGGTTGTGGCAGTTTCAGCACAATTTGTTTTCAGTAATAAATGAGAGCATGCTATTTCCAAGTCATTTCCATGTGGTACATTAGATAAATTTTTAAATCTTTGAACTTAATTAGTGTGAATGTGTCACTGTGTTTATGGGCCCACTCCCCTATTATGAGAACCTCTGGGATAATAAAATTAAAGTTCCTTTGCCTCCGTTGAGGTGCTCAGGGGTGCAGTAATACTGGTGCCTATTGGGAACACTTCGCATCAGACCTTCCTCAGCCCAGGCCTCAGCTCCAGGCCTCAGCTCCAGGCTTCCCGACACTGTGGGCCCAGGCAGGAGGTCAGTATCAACTGTCAGGAAGAATCAGCAGCTCAAAGACAGCTGGTGCTTCATGAAAGACATCTCATATGTAATTGTATCATGATATATACTGTGGCTACTAAAGCCTTCTCCTGATTCCTCAAAATCAATTTACAGAAAATTTCTCACAAACAGAAAATCACTATACTTTTGGTCCAAGGTACATAGGTTTTTCTTTTTTATTTCTTCTTCCGATGACAGATGAATATAGCCTAATCTAAAAGGAGTGTACTTCCCCCAAATATGCAACGTAAATGCAGAAGTGATGAACAGAAGACTTGGAACCAGCATAGGGAGGCAACTTTGAGCCCCCTGAATCCTCCATGTGGAGGCACCGTGTCCTAGGGCGCCCCTGCCCCACAGTTGGCATCTCCCCTGGGTCTCTGCCTCAGAGCACCTTTGGACACTGGGCAGGCAAGGGCCCACAGGGCGGAGGACCGGACCGCTGTCTGCCTCGCTGAGGCCAGCAGTGGCAAAGACTTCTTCTCAATTTGCAGTGGAAAGTTGTCATGTTGTCAACAAATGTCTTGAGTTTGCTTTTATCTATAGCAACCCGAAAAGGTACCTTTTTCCCCTCTGAGAGGGAGGGAAATGGCCTATGAAGGAAACCCCTCAGGAAACCTGGCAGGTGACTTAGACACCACACACAGCCATCAGTCTGCAGGAACAGGCCTTTGGAAGACGGAGAGTCTGGCTCTTCACCACCGCTACCACTAGCTCAATCTGACCATGTGATGATAAACAGCTCTTGACAAAGAAGAAAGTAGAGCAGAGCCGTAATTATGATCTGGAGATCCCCAGATGTGTGGAAGTCTTGGCCCCCATGCAGCGCTACTGGGGTGGTGGAGCCTCCTTTGGGAGCAGGGCTGCTAGGAGGCCGGTTCCAGCAGCCCTCAGGTCTGTTCCTTCCCTTCCTGCCCTTCCTGTGCCCTCCCTCCCTCTCCTCCCCCAGCCTGAGCCCAGCAGCTTGGCCCCCAAGAGCCCTGACCAGGGTTCTGTGTCTCACCACTGGCCCGAAGCAGTGGGGCCCAGGGCTCATGGGCTGAAACTGTGACTTAGATGAACTTTTCCTCCTTTATTCCAGTTGTGTTGTTGTTTTGCTTTTTTTTTTTTTGGTGGGGGTGGTGGTCACAGCAAGAAAAAGCTAACACAGAGCCACAATTACTGGGAAAAGTGGGTTAAAGCACCACGTTAGTTACTTGTATGTACCTTCCTTAAATATTTTTAAACTTAAGACACATAAATATAGATTCATTTTTGCTTTGTATTTTTTAATTTTATGTGAAAAAAATTTCATAACAAAACAGAGAATAAACAAAATAGAGAATAAGAATAGTTAATACGCTGTCATTATTTTCAAAGCTACTCAGAGTACAAGACAGACATAAAAGATTCATTCTTCATTTGTCAATCTTTTCATTTACTGCTATTAATTTGCACTGAGTCTGCACTAACTGCAATTCTTTGTTGACTTCATTTCACACTCAGCTCAAAATGCATCCACTTGCAATTGCTTTCTCCATTTTCTTTAGAATTCTGTGATAGCTTTAAGAACTTGTGATATAAACTTAATAGAAGAGCCATCTAGATTTTCATGAAATATTTTTCCTGTCTTTTGTAATTATCTTGCCTATATTATATTCAAAAGCAATTTTTAAAAAACAATTTCATTTGTCAAAATTGCAAAAGCCTAAATGCTCTTTTATTCAGGTCATTTCTCAGGGGTGTTTATATAGCAATTTTGGCGAGCGTAACAATGTCTCTTCCTAGGCAAAAAGTGGGCCTGTTTACTATTTACTATAAAAGAGATTCCTTAAATCCGATGTTCCTTGGTTGCAATACAAACCACCTACATTTATACCATCATCTGGGCCACCACACTGCCCTCATTAGTCTTGGAAGCAAGGGGACCTACGCAAATATGCAGATGCTCCTCCTAGTTGCCACGCCATGAATAACAAAGTCATTTGTCTCTGAGTCAAGAGTCTTTGTCTTCTGTCCAAATCCATGAAATGATAACAGGCTAACTTACTAGCTTATAAGTAGGGTAAAAATCAAATCTCAGCTCCAACAACCCTCAGTAAACATACAGATCAACCCACAGTTCTAGAAATATATAATGTATTGGAATATAACCTGTTGACTACATGCACTTAACATATGCTGAATTTCAATCAGAATATTGGTATTTCAGTGGAAAGAACATATTTATTCTGGTTAAGTTGGTTATGTACAAGTCACTAAGATAGTGTGCCTTATGGAAATAAAGGGTAATATTCATCTAGCTTTAATTAAAGTAAATAAGACTCTTTATATAACACAAATAATTATCATAATAAAAGAGGTAATAACTGCATAATTGATCTTAAAATAAAAGGGAATTGGATATGCTCTTCTATCTTTAAATTAGTCCCAAATGATTGTTGATTCTTTGTATTTTCCAGGGCAATTAGTTCATGACAGTATGATTTTAAGGAGTGTTGACAATCCAGTCAAGCTATAGTCATTTGCTTAGTCAAGTCAAGAACTGATTTCTATCAGATATCACAACATTCTCAGAAGAAAATAAAGAGTCTCACTATGTAGTTCAGGCTGGCCTTGAACTCACTATATATCCCAGGCTGGCCTTGAATTTGTGTTAACCCTCATGCCTTAGCCTCCCTAGGGCTGGGATTACAGGTGTGCACCACTATGCCCAGCAAAAATTAAAATTTTTTAAACGTGTGTATGCAGAAGTTGGCTTATAATATCACTTCAACATAAAATCACCAGTTTTCATTAAATATAATCAAATTGAGCTGTGAGGAAAAATTTCCTGCCCGATTATTTACCACATTTTAGAGTATAAAATATTTTCTGCTGTTAAAAGTTTCCATTATTTCTGGGTGTCATCAATACTGTACACTGCCAAACTATCCATGTTTATTTTATTTTTATAAAATAAAAGTTTTTTTATGTATCAATTACAAATCCTGTATGTATGTGTTACAGAGAATGAAGACTGTCCAGTACAGGGCAAGGAAGAAAATTAAAACTTTCAATGATCTCTGCCATAACAGAACAGTCACTATAAATTTGTTAGATATTTATTTCCGATTTTTTGCTACTATGAAATAAGTTGTATGTTAATGTAATGCTTGAGAGATAAATCTCTAAAATCTCAACAAGTTACCTGGCCCCAGGTGGCTCTCTTTCAAATGATGATTTAAGGACAAAGAATCTTCCTTATTAGGGTTTCACTGTGTTTACCATGTGGTTTCTAAGGTCACCATGGAAAAGGAAAAGAGCATAAACCATACCCACTGAGACTGGAGGAGGAATGCGTCCATCTCACTGGGGCTCACATTTCACTGAGAACCTAACCAGATGACCACCGCTAAGTACAAGAGTGGTTGGGAAATATGTGTTGTTCTGTGTCCTGAAAGGAGACCTAGACATAGTGATTAGCTAACAGTCCCTGCTACATATTGATTATAGATGATTTTATTGGTAAATCTCAACATCTGTGATTGTTTCTTTAAGAGGAATTTCCAGAAATGGAGAATAATTTTATTTTATTATTTTACAAGTACTTTGAGCACATATTAGACTTTTAACTTCTCATCATAATCCTAATAAATAGATTAAGTGTGTAAGTATTCTTATCGACTGTTTTGCTTGAGTTAATTGAAAAGATCATGGCTTTGGAGATACCATAAAATGCGATCCTTTCCTAATGACAATGCCATTGATGAGAAGCTAGATTTTCTTAGGTAAATATGTGTATATATGCATATATATGTTTGCTTATATCAGCGAATATTTGAATATAACATGTAAATTTACTTAAGTTATTTACAGGGCCATATTAATATTTCTACACCACAAAAGACAATTCATAAAATTTTAAATGTTAGAAAATCATTTCCTTAAACATGAATTTCTTTTTAAAACTATCAAATTTTTAATTTTCCTAGGACAATTTAAAAATCCAAATAATATAATTCTGAACTTCATAGTTTCTTATTCATATAAGACCAAAAGTCACTCCAAAATTATTTTCTGTTCACTACATTTTCTCTACCATTCATAATAAACAAAAAGAAACCAGCAAATAAGGAAAAGTATTACAAGGATGATTATAATTCTTTAGAATCCAAAGTATAAGTTGGTACTAGTGCTTAGTACAAATTTGCTTTCTATTTTGTCTACTATGCTCTCCTATGCCTTCTCAGTTAGTTGTATATTTGATTCTTGCATTTGCTTCTTTCCGATGTTTTTTTTTCTTTTCTGTCTCCTCTTTCAATGATTGTAAGTTTACTAGAGATAGTTATAAAAGGGTATTTTTACATAGTTTATTACATACTTTTCTTATTTATACTCAGTACTAAATATGGCATTTACTTCTCTTCTGTATTTTCTCTTTAAAGTGATGGTTAATATTTAACAATAATCCCATCTTGAAATAGAAAATATGGTTCACAGAGTTGAACCAAATGAAATATCGATTCAGGTTGGAGAATATTTTGATGTTGTAGTTTTGTTACAGTTCAGTTGTTTTAGAAAATATGTAGGTTTGGATTTAGTTCAGACTGGTTCACTGGGTTTTTTGTTTTTAATGAATTTGATTTATAGTTCTGTAAAAAGTTTAATATTGGCTTTAGGTCAGAGAGGACACATTCAGCAAAATAGTTGTTTGTTTCCAATTTTGGTTCATGGGTCATTAGGAGGCCTTGGTGTTGTAGTTATTTCCAGAGCCACAGCATGAAGTTTGCTCACTGTGGAGCCTTTCTCCCAGAAGACAATAGATGCCATTCACTCCCAGCAGAATTGTGACCATTCACACAGACTGTGATATTATATACACCCTTATGTGAAATATGAGGACATCAAATGTTGCATGTTGGAGGTTTATCTGCATTTTAAACTATGATAGAATTTTCTCTTTTTTTCCCCCTACATACAAATGAAGTTTCCTGAAATCTCAAATCTTAAAACTCTACAAAAGCCTAAATTTCAAATTGATTTCATCTTTTTTAATGCATTTAACCATGCTATTTAGTGGGATTTTGTTTCTGAATTATTGTAAACTTTCAGGAGATTCCACTAAAAGAATCTACCAGTTCTGTGGGTTTTTTGCTCCTATTTTAATGGCTTAGTGTTAGAAAAGATTATCAAGATATTGGGTAGAGAGGTCATTGTAGTAATATACTCCAGCCTAGAAATATTTTATACAAAACTACACTTTTAAAATATTGGTGGAGTTATCATTGAGTATAATATTTAAGGTGAAGAAAGAGAACAAAAAATCCTCCCACTAGAAAAACTCTTTAAAGGCTGGATAAATAGTAAGGAGTGTGTTTAATACAACTAATTTATAGATAAATGTGGTGCCAGGCTGGAATACATTAACAAGGTAAGGCTTTGGGGTCTCTAGGTAAGATAATATATTGCTTTCATTAAAAAGCAATCTGCATGGACGATATCCACCACCACTGGAAACTGCAGCTGTCACCTTTATCAGGGGAACAAGAGCAAGCCACTACATTTTAATCACTGGAGTTTGTCAGGAACGAAAAACAGCCAGCTTCCCACAAATCAACAGACATGTATCCTGATAAGGGAAGTGCATTGGAAAAGGACAGCTACGTACCACATGACACCACCTATTCTAGGGTGATCAAAGCTCTGTAATTGTTGTAGATAAATCTACTGCATTAGGCTTTAGGATGAAACAGTTGTCTTTGAATAAAGCAGACATATTTATACAAATTACCAGGGCTTAGAACCTGTTTAGATCTGAGTTATTTTGCAATGTGAGAAGAAATGGGCAATAGAATGGCAAAGTTTAAGGCATCTTCATATTGCACTGGTTCCAATAACTCCTTTCTGGCTATGTTATACTTTGTTCAAACTGAGAAGCCATCAGGAAAAAACTGCAATAGGAGCTGGTCAGGATAAGATATCTGAGTGGAAATTTGAAAACTTGCACAAGTGAAACAGGCATGAAGAGTTATTTCTTGACTGTTCACATTTCTCATAGCTGCACTTAAAGAAACAGAGACGACCCAGGCTCCATACCATCACTCCAGCCTTGCTCCAGTTCACCAGAGTAAGCTCCTTGTTTGAGGTAACTTTGGTCACTCTTTGTACTTTTAACAGAAGAACTTTAAAAAAAGATTACAAACAAGCAAAAACCAGACATGGATAAATACCACCTTTTTACAAGACTGATTCACCATAATGGAAAAGATAACTATGAAATTGAAACAAGAGTTGGCCAGAGGTTTGATTTACCAATAAGAGTACCTCAAAACAAACAATAGCTCGAAGATCACTGACATGTAGGAAGATACAATATAAGGATAAAACTTGGTGAGAAAAAGGGGGCCATTTGCTTATAGGAGTAAAAATCAGTAAACTGATTTCTAGCTTTGGAAGTCATCAAGAGTTACAATCAAGGATACTGTGATATATTTTCAAAACCCCCAAAGACTATGGTCTCTGGCTTAAATTATACCTGTTGAACACTGGCTACCTGGATACCACTAGAAAAACCTGAAAAACCTGTGTTTATTGCTTATTAAGGTGAAAGAGAACATTACCTCAACAGACTTTCTAAAATTTTTCTAATTGAAGTGAAATTCAAATAATATTAACTTGTGAAATAGGAAGAAAAGGGGCAAAGTGGAAGGGGTAGTGGGAGGGGTAGGGGAAAGGAAAGGAGGGAATGGAATTAATATGAGAAAATGAAAAATCAGAAACAAAGTCTCTGTAAATAGGGAGGGATGGAGGGGTTGAAGGGAAGGGGGAAAAATAAGAACCAAGAGAGATTATGTAAAGGTGCAATTTTCCAATGATGAATGACATTATATTATATACCTAAAGTGTACCAATAAAATAAAATTTAAAAAATAAAATATAAAAAATAAACAAATAATATTTACTTAACCATTTTAAAATACACCATTCAGTAGCATTTAGTATGTTGTACAACCATCATCTCCTTTAGGTTATTGTGAATTCCACAGACTTGAAGGAAGAGCAAGTTCTCATTTATTGAAATTTCAGAGTCTGGGTTTAAAGTTAGTCTTTCAAAACAAAAAGTTTAGTAGGGCTGGGTAAGGATCGTGATATGAGTTTAGGATTGTTACAAACACAAGCATTTTAGGCAAGAGCTCAGAGTCTTAGAAGTGAACTGCTTATTGATATTTTCTACTAAAGAGTAATGGGTCTCTCAAGAAATTCCTGTAATAAACAGTCCAGTTATTGAACTGGACAAGAGACTTGAAATACTAAATTTGTGCTATTTAAGACAATGAAACAATAAGATTGTACTAGACAGTAAGCTGTGTGGGAGAAGATGGGCTGGATTCTTACATCACAAGAGACAGAGATATATAAAAGATACATTCTCTCATAATATTGAAGGCAGAACTAACTGCTCCTGAATCACTCAAATCACAAAACTCTGTGAAATGAGTTCACCAGGATCTACCCATATGGTTCCATCATTAGATGATAAAATTCTTTGGGGGCAAGGATCATATCTGTTGGCCCTTTGTATCATAGCAACATAGTATATAACTTAACACACAATACCAGCTTCTTAAAATCTCCCAGATTAATAATTATGTAAAATTCTCACAGTGATGACTAAGTAAGCATTCATCCCAAAATACAACATATTTTGCCAATAAAAATGAGCACTATTTTAAATATCTTAAATTAGTTTCTTCATGTTATCTATGCTTATGGAATGATATTTTATCATTTAATAAATAATGATCTTTTGCAGCTTGGCTATTAAGGAATCTCTTAAAAGAAATGGGAGGAATTGGAATGCCCTTGTAAAGTAGGAGGTCTAAAGGCTAAAATAAACTTGACGTCCAAGTATCCAATAGCTGATGCTGCTTGATAATACAGAGCATATTTATAATGAGGGTTTTCTGTAATTAAAGAAAAACTAACTGTAAAGGAGCAGAAAAGCAAATATTTCATTCCCAGTGCCTTTGGATCGATCAGAAAGAGTATTGCAAATATACCTGGCTATTTATTTTCAAATAGGCATAATCAAAGCAAACATTGTACTGCACAAGGGAAAAATATTTTGACTCCATAGAGTGTATAATTCTGAAATCCTCAATATATTTTGTAATTTAGAAAGCATGTACTAGTTTACCTGCTACTAAAAATTTCCAGTGGGGACAGAAAGCAGAATTATTCCCAAATCACTTGTCTTTGAAAAATGGTTGCTTGTTTTGAAAACAAAAATAGTCACCTTTGCTGAAAATAATGAATATTACTTCAGAGAAATTTTAAAGATGGATATTATAAGTATACATTTTTTATTTCATAAATTTTCCCTATATTCTTTAAAATTATGCTAAATATACATAATGTAAAAATTATCATCTAAACTACTTTAAAGATACAGTTCAGTGGCATAAAATTCATTCACATTGTTGTGCCACCATTATCACTTTCCAACCCTAGTCACTTCTTTATCTTAACTAAATGAAATTCTGTTCCCATAAAGCAATCACTTTCAAGTTCTTCCTCTGTCTATCCTCTGGAAATCACCCTCTACTGAAAAAAAAATATTTCTTGGAAATTGTTCCATGTCTGTGTCCGTGAAGCAACTTTTAGGGCTAGGGATTCACCTTAGCCTTGCAAGTCCTGAGTTCAATCCCCGGTACCAAAAAAAAAAAAGAAAAAATTTCTTGGAAATTGTTCCATATCTGTGTCCCTGGAAACCACCCTCTACTTTCTGTCCCTATGAATTTGACTACTCTCACTGTATCATGTAAGTGGAATCATAAGTGAGTCTTTTCGTAACTAGCTTATTTCACTTGAATAATGTTTTCAAGATTGATTCATATTGTAGCATGTGTCAGCATTTCTATTTTATGGCTGAATAATATTCTATTGTGTGTATACCTGTAGTAAACAAGGGGGTTGCTTGCACTTTTCAGCTATAATAAATAATGCTACTGTTAACATGGATATATAAACATCTGAGTCTTTGAGTTCACTTCTTTTGGGTATATATCCAGCAATAGAATTGCTGGGCCATATTGCAGTTCTGTGTTTAATTATTTGAAGAATTGAATACCACTTTCAACAGTGGCTGTAAAGTTTTTCACCCCCACTAACAGTGTACAAGGTTCCAGTTTCTTCACATCCTCACCAACACTTGTTATTTTTTTTTTATATAACAGCCTCCTGATGGGTATAAGTGATTCCGGTACTCTAAAGTTAAACCTCTCATTCTCTCCTGTCTTCATCTGTACCCATTTCACTTCTTTTCTTTGTCCTTTGATGTTTTCAACATTCCCTCCACACCTATTATGCTTGCTTTAGTTGAATAAAGAAGTAAGCTAGTCAAATACAGTGGGCACATTTTTTCTAAAGGGGAAAAAGGTAGATAATACTTAATAAGACCAGCAGCCTCTACTAAGGAGAATGACAACAACCAACACTGACTGTTGAGAATCAGACTTGGGGAATAATTTTAAGTTTGATCTTGATCTTTCTGGCCAAGGTTTAGACTGATACTCCTGAAAAAGAAAAGGCAAAAGAATACTCTAGTGTCTAGTCAAGCTAACAGAATATTTTAAGGAAAGCAAATACAATTCTCTATTTTTGTTTATAATAATTTTGACATTTAAAACCATGATCAAGGAACATGGCTGATTTAGCAGATGTCTAGTTCCTGGGCTCCTATCCTGATTTACCACACTAATGGCCTTTGGAAAGTCATTTGACTTTCAAGCCTTCAATTTCTGGATTTGTAAAATGGTGAGACTAGAGTTTATTATCTTTGAAGTCACTTCCAGTTCTCAGATTCCCTTTACTATGCAATAATCCTCAGTAGTTAACTACAAGGACAACATTTTAGAAGTTAAAGAATGAGGTAGCAGCCTTATAAGTAAAAAAAAAAAGTAACTAATGTAAAAAATGGATGCATCCATCCAGAAAAATTACTCCATTTCGTGTAATTTTCTGTGAAATGAAAAAGAGAGTACATGAGATGCATGCATCAAAACATAGCCTATGTCTTCTCCTATAAAACCATGCAACAGTTTTGTGACATTTTTTGACAGTCATGAAAAAAATTTTCATTTTGTTGTAGCTCTTAGACATGTGAAACCTGATTTTTCTGGATAGGTCATGGGGTTTGAGTAATTTCTGGGTAGCCTGAAATTCTTGGTTAAAACTGGAAACCTGGATAATTCTAGAAAAGTCTTCGAAATTTAAAGGCAAAGGTGCATTTCCTTTCTCAAGTATCTAGACACTTATTCTTTTTTAACTATGAACACAAGCCTGCTAACAATAAGAGTCCCATTAGACTATAAATATGATGTGATATGATTAAAATCTATGGTTGAAATAATTCAGAAGTATCTCAATCATCAATTAGAATTTTTCACTAGTTTCCACTTTAATTCACTAAGTCATAAAATCAGTGTTCTTTTATTTGAGCTATTTTCATATGAACTAAAACACTGTTTACAAACTAGGATTTGAGAGTGAATTAGATAATCCCAACTCTACTACCCATTTTGTGTCCTTGTGCAAGCCATTAGCCATTCCCAGCTTGCCCTCTCTGGCCCACAATTCCATGAGGACAAGAATTTAGCACAGCAGCTGGACTGTAATGGACACTCAATAAACATTTATGGAATGAATGAGTGTTTGTCTCTCCTAGACATCATATTCTCCCCTTGATCATCACTGACAAATAGTTCTGGGTAAAATTTGGTCTCCACTGGGCCATTTTTGCTTTGTAAGATGTCACTTACACACATGCTACACAACTTTTTTTCTAGCCTGTTTTCCCTAGAGGAGACTTCCTAATTAATAAATACTTGAGAAGTAGGAACCTTGTACTTACCAGCACACTACTAACTGTGGTCACTATTTTAAGGTACAACTCATTTTGTAAACCACTAGATCAAATCTTGACTGGAGCTTATATGGTTAAACAGCAGGGACGTTCCAACCTAACCTCATGTTAATCACATATTCATTTCCCAAGATCACGCCCACTAGAAACATATGTGTGTTCTTGTGTGGTCCTACTTGTTCAGTTTAAATCTTTTCATTGATATTATTAACTTGGGATATTTTCTAGGATATAGAGAAATACTTTTTTTGCTAAAGCCTAGGAAAGTCAATAAAAGGAAGTTGTGTATCACAAACCCATATTTAAGGGTAGTGTTATACTCTGACATCCTGAATAGAAGCAAAATTAAATGGTTTTCTTTGACTGTCATTTTCTCTTGGAATAAAAATCTCTGTAATCCATCACCCAGAAAACTACTTAAATAACATCACCAATCGTCTGTTGGCCAGAGAAGGAAAGCACATTGTCTTTTCTGTTTTCTTGTACTTTTCAAGAGAGAATCTGAGTATTTCATGTTGATTGCTTGATTGGCTGCAGAGGGACTCTTTAAAAATACTAAAAAAAATCAGGAATCCAGTACAAATCAAACGTAAGCTGCCATCAATCATGTGCTCGGAGCATTATGTGAGGTTTTTACTCAGAAAGATGTCGTTAAAAGTTGCAGAAATTAATTGGTACCATTGAATGTAATGGCCTTTCCTGCCATAGTTTCTCAAATGTAAAGAAAAATTATGGATAACATAAATTCCTCGTGGGATTCTTATAGATGTCTGCTTTGTTCTGTTATTGTTTATTGCAAATGTTATTACGGTGATCTATGGCCCTATCATACTTCGTCTATACTGGGCTGCTATTCTGCAGCCCATAACAGCGGAGGGTTTTACTCACAAGCTACAACTGTGTTTATTTGGAAATTCTTTGCCTTATATATTCCAAAAGTGTCTCAAGGTGTTCATTTTGTGTGTTTAAATTTTCATACAAAAACAGATTTGTTCTGATTGATTAAATATTGACTGACATCATTTTTAGAACAACTCTGAATCTTATTTAAGTTCTGGGTTTGTGTTTTGCTTTCCCAGAAGGTCTGGACTCAATGTAATAATGGCTACAACTTTTTGTGAATCAATGAATTGGGATGTGCAATCTTGCTCAATAACAACATTGGTTTAATTAGTAGTGGTTTAAAATTTTGACTCTTAAGGAGCAATTTTATATCTCTAAAAAAGTTTAAGGAAAAGGAACTTTTTTCTATATTAAATGCTGTTTTATAATGCATAGTCTGCATGTCTAAATTACTTTACATTTTTATGCAATGTCACTAAATATTAAAACTTTTGTTACCAGATTTCTGAAGGCATTTGTGGGTGCCCAGTTATTCTTCTCTGATTATGTGACACAAGAATCTAGAAATTCATAAGGATGCACAGGATGGCCCAAGGAAACTATACCGAATTACATTTTCAATTCTAGTTTCTTCATCATCTTTCAACTGTGTCTCATGGAATTCAGAGCATTTCTGGGTGAAAGATTTTACAACTTATCTTAAGAATCTTGGAATTAGCTCAGTGGCACCATGCCTGCCTCATAAGCACAAGGTTCTGAGTTAGATTCCTGGTACCAAAAAAAAAAAAAAAGAAAAATATAAAACATTCCTTTTTTTTTTGGTACTGGGGATTGAACTCGGGACCTTGCGTTTGCAAACCAAGATGATTCCTTATGTTTACACATTCCCTCAGTTCTGATGTATAGAAATGGTAGCAAGAATGATTGTTCACTCAAGAGGCTGAGGCAGGAGGATCACTGTGAGTTTGAGGCCACTTGGGCTACAGTGAGGCCTTGTCTCAGAAAAACAACGGGAAGGATGATTTATTATAAAGTAAGTCAAAACTAATCTTCAGGTATAAAAAAGAGTAAAACTGGATTCTAGAAAAAATACAACATTTTCTTTGAAGCTGTTTGGTGATATTTAAAATCTGATAGATTTCGTGGTATGTGTGGGAAGAACCTGCAAGTCACGAATAACTTTATATTTTGTTGTAGAAAACATAAATGTTAAAAAGTGACTAGTAAGACAGCATAAATGCTTTTTAAAGTTTCATATTAACAAAGAGAAACAAAGAAAGATGTTTTGAAAGTTTCAGCAACTGATAAATAACAACACTGGTAGAAAAAACTCTCCTATTAAATTTAAGTTGAAAAAATATATATCCCAAGCTATTCCCTATAAAATGAACACAAAATAAATGATAATTTCTTTTCTAGTAATTTGAGACTGCTAAAAAGGTAAAAATATTAGGCAAGTAACTATTGGGAATAAAATGAGATGTGAACCTTCCTGACTACTAGAAAGACATTGCCTGGATACTACATCTTAATAGGCAGAAAGAAATGTGTGAAAGCTCAAAAACCAAAATTGGAGTTTACAATTAAAATACCTAATTTTATAGTGATAAAATAGAAATTTCTGGATTTCAGTTAATTTTGCTTGTAAAGCAGCTAAAATTGATGGTGATAATGAGCTTTTGAAAAATTTAAAAAATAAATATATGAGTTATTTCACAGTGGTGCATGATAATCATAAAAAGTATGATTTTGCTGGGTGTGATTTTCACAAAAGGCAACATGGTGGTATTGTCAGCCTTAAGAGTAGAGGCCTGATGAATATATACTTATACCACAGTGATTCCCATAAAGGTAAGTTTTTTAGCACACATTTAAGAGATGTTGACTCTTTTGGTTGGAACAAAGGCAAAGACATTATAAGCTAGCCAACTCTGAAATAGCTCCTTTTTAAGCTTTGAAATTCCATAAGAACTAAATCCAAACCTCCCATGATCCTCTCAACTTCCTCTCCAACACAGCTCATTAACCAGAGGGGTCAGGAGAGTATGTGTCCCCGGGAGTATTTGTCAGGTTGACATATTTGAGCCTCTGGACTTGGTATGTGTCCCAAGGAAAACTACAAACTGAGCTCCCATGTTCAGTAGAAGTTCCAGTGTTGCCAAAATGAGCTCCTCACACTTGCATCCTTTTCCGGTCACACTCTGTCCGTCCATTTGTCTGCTGCTACTCTGGTCTCTTAGACTCTCTCTTTCCACCTCAGGGAAGAAACAGATCTGCACCTTGAACTCTTTTCAGTTTCATTTCCCTTTCTGTCCCTTCTTTGCAGCCTCATTTCTTGACCTATTTTAGTGAGATTTCCTTTCTAAAAATAACAACTACTCTTCAGATTTACTAATGTCACAGATTGTATCTATCCACTGGAGACAATTTGGGTCAAGTTCACATCTCCAAACACCTGAACAAGAGCTCTTCTTGGGCTCCTTCTTTTAAGTAAATTACAAAATCAACTACTTCTCCAAAGAGGAATGAGTTTCCCACTGCCTATCCATTTTTACATATTATCATTTTAACTTAAAATAACTTGAGTTTTATAAATTTTGGATTTTAGAAGGTTAGAAGCATTTAACCCATGGTACCCCATACTACCATGCATCAACAAGATAAAGATCCAAACATCTTATAGTACTTTTTTTCTGGGTATTCTTAACATTTTATATTTCTGGACAGAAATTTTTGTGTAAAAGCTCAGAACTGTAGATCTTGTTGAAAACCTGGAAAATCTGGCAACCCTGGACATGGTGTTCATCTGGCAAGTGGAGCTGGAGCTGAGTGACAGCTGTCCCTGGCAGACACCCCAGAGCTCCTCAGAGTGTCCCTGAGAGAGGGTGAGCTTCCTTGGCCTTTATCATTTTATGACTTGCCCTATCTGTTCACTTCTTTAAGCTACCTGGCCCCTGTAGGTATTTGAGTTGGCAATCTCTGCCTAGAATAGTTTGTACATCTAAACAGAACTAAACTTCATCAGGGAAGTTCAGTGAAGAGGTTGCTTGCCTAGTTTTGTACATATTCAGAATCAAATTGTTGGTCTACATTGTGGGGAATGGGAAAGGGGACATTACCAGAACCCCTGCAGTGAATCCTGGTCTCCTGTGAGCCTCTACAGCACAAAGCAAATTAAAGAATAAAGACAGGAAATGAGACTTAGAGAAGAAGCTGAGCTTTGGGCCCGATAAGTGCTGCTCTGCGCGGCAAAGACAAAAGCACCCCAAGCTTGCCACTACTTATTGGGTTCACAGAGTATCAGATGATTCCGAGGGTGGCAGTAATCGTAAATTTACAAGGATCTTATAATCTGAGGAAGTATCAGATGACCCGGAGGGTGGTGGTAATCATATGACCATGAGGATCTTATGCTGATGAAGATCTTAGGTCAATGAGGAGTGTAAGTTGATTAGGGCGGTGAGATGAGCAAAATGTTCTTACAGCAGTAGGTGGGATGAGGTAAACTGATAAGGAATTTGTCCCTCCTCAGGTGAAACCTTCCTACTTGGTTCTCAAAGAACCAGGATGTCTTCAGCTAATGTAATTTTGCCCTTGAGGATCACTGCATCACAAGACTATTGAGGCCTCAGACAGCCCTAATCATAATTTAATTGTGAAATGATTTTTCCCCCAAATTATGTAGAATGGCTCCCAACAGCACCTAACAAAAAGATCTGTCCTTTTTCATCAAGCAATATGGCAAAACTTTGAAGAACCTCTGAACTCAAGTGTTTATAAAAATCAAATCAATAAAATATGTGCTATGTGCTGTGACTAACCTTCCTGCATAAGAGCAATGTACACACACATTTATTATATATGTATTTATATGTACTATATGTAATATATATCTATATATATATATATAGATACATAATATGGATTAAAACAGTGCTCAAACTTTTTTGAGTTCTGGATACATTTGAGAATTCTTTCCCCCAGGGAAAAAAGGCATATGCATACACGTATACAATAATATCACAAAATTTTCAAGTTGCTTCAGAAGGTTCCTGGTCCTCCTAAGCCCTCCAAGAACCTCAAGATTCACAGTGCTCAGGTACGGAACCCATACTCTAAACAGTGTAGATGGGCTGCTGTTAGATTTCCTTCCATTCCCATTAAAGAGCCTGCAGATCACCCTCTAATGTGATGAAGTGAATAGTCCTGGGTTAGTCTGGTTCAATCCAGATCTTCCTATAGGTTCTCTACTGCTCAGTCTCCCTACCTCCCATTTCTTACTCTTCATCTTTCTTGTGCACTTAAGCAAGACACAGTCCCAGATCCTCCAGGAATTATCTATCCCCAGAAGGCTGAGATTCTTTCCAATGTGCCTTGCAGATATGGTGATAGTGCTGCCCATTGCCAGCCCACCCATTTGCAAGGCTCTGTCTACTACTGTTCCTCCCACAGTAAGAGAGTTCTTCCACAGGCCAGGTGAAGAGGGAAGCTCTTATGATTCTTGCTGGGGAAGATAATTTTTGCTTGGAGCAGAAGCTAGGGATAGATCTGTGGACATCAGTGTACTTTCTGTGCAACGCTACAGAATGTTCTTTTGCTAACAAGATCTCAAAGGTGGCTGCTGATTTATTCTCTACTCAGTATCCATCTGGATTATACACAGATAATCTTAGATAAGTGTTCTCTGCAATAAACTTCAAGAATAAGATCTCAATCTATTGCTTTCTGTGAAATTCATTGAGGCTTTGAAATTGTATAATGATGTATCCAATCATGCCATATGTCTCCATTCTGTGTCTCCATCCTTCCTACCAGGCAATTCCCCAGCTCTTCCTCATTCTAGTGTTATTTTTTGGAAAGTTAGCATTCTGGCTAGGCAGAAGGGATTTTATCTTAGATAAAATAATTCAAATAAATAACTTTAAATTTTCAACAGTAGTTTTCCCTTAAACTCTTTCATTCATTAAACTATTGCCAAGCAGTTTGGTATAAAGTGGGTTGAAGAGAATAATGAAAAGAACTCAAAAAAGGAGGAAATTTATCTTACTGTTTTAAACATGTAGCTTCTCCTGTTTTCTGTGTAACTTCAAGTCTTTGGTCTTTGGTTTCATGACTCCTGCCATATGAGAGAGTTGACAGCTTCTGTTGGATGGTGATAACTTTGAAGAATCATGTCCAAGTTCTTGGTTTTCCCCTGGGTTTAAGATCAATTGTGCTTTTTGAGGTTTTACCTCACACAGGCCTGAAAAGCAGAGATGGCAATGACAAATGTGTGTAATGGGAAGGTGACAAGAATTCAGAGATTTGGCATGAGTTATATCCTCATGTGTATAGAAGTGAAGATTCTCCTTCAAAGAAGATTCTCCTTCCTCTTTAATTTCTTAATTACAAAACAATATTCCTAACTAAATAGTCTTCAAAACATTCTGTGGCTGTTGTCTGAAACCAAAATGCTTTGCTCTAGATCTTTTTCTTACTTAAATTTTTTATTGTTGCTTTGTTCATTTTGTTGTTGATGATAGAGTTTTTAATAAAAGATAACATTCCCTATTAACTATTCAAGCTGTTTTCCTTTAATAGAAACACTTTGTTACTGAAAGAGCAAACAAGCAAAAATTATCATCTGCATGGGCCTCAGTAATATATTTTGCACATATAAAGAATCCACCTCCCATTTCCCTTTTCCTTCTAACCCAGCCTGATCACACAAGAAGTTCATGACTTGTCACCTCACTGCCAAGTCAGCTTGCACACAAATGTGGATTGATTGATTGATTGATTTTGGTACGGGGGATTGAACTCGGAACCACTGAGCTAAACCCCCAACCCCACAAATGTGGATCCTAATTCAAATCTATCCTTCATGAACCCCTCTACCTGCTCCAGCTTGCAGAAGGAAAAGATCCAAATACACCTTTATGTTCAGGTAGCAAACACTTCCCTGGTGCAGGGGCCTTAGCGGAGAGTGTGGTAAAAGGTAGAAACATGGTCAGTAATGGTGACTGTGCCCCAAGTACCATACCATTCCCTCAGTTCTTTTTTCTGTCCACCACTGGCCTGAATCATAATTGTGTGCTGCTCCCTCCTTTGTGAAAAGTCTTCCCTTTTCTTTGATTGAAATTAGCTACTTTCTTAGTTCTCTGTGACACTGCACTTTAGCAATGGGATGAAAGAAAGCATGGATACTGTGAAATGGGGATAGTAACAATTCTATATAGGAACGCAAAGACAGATATATGAGAGATAATATAGCAAAGTACCTGTGATGATGTCTGTACATAGCAGTGTTTGATCAATATTAGGTCCCCCTCCCCATAAATATCACATTGCCAACAAATTCCCACAAAGGAGAAATGAATTTATTACATGTATATCAAATTGGCCACTTATATTGTAAATATAAGAAAACAATGGATCTATCTTTCTTGTCTATATAAACTATACATTCTTCATCTGAGTTAGGGGACAAAAAGCAAGCACTCATGTAACACAACTGTCAGTGTCACCTGAATCATCTCAGTCTGGGTATGTTACTATAGATGATACTACATAGTTTATATTCACTAACAGAGACAAATTTTATGTCCATATCATTTCCTTCTCACAAATATATCTCAATAAATATCTGGACCCATGTTTAATTTGACTTTGCACTCTGGATAGTCATTCACACATCTACGTCATACACTTGACAATAAGTTTCTTTTTGTTTTTGGTTTTTGGTTTTTTTGCTTTTGTTTTTTCTTTTTTTGAGACAAAGTCTTGCTATATAGTTCAAGCTGGCCTTGAACTTGTGATGATCCTCTTTCTTCAGCCTCCTGAGTGCTGGGATAACAGGGTGTGCCACCATGCCTGGCTGACAATAAGCTTCTGAGTCACGCCATGCATGGTCTTCTCTATTTTCTCCAAAGCTCCTGGCATGGTGATTCATACACAATGATAAACAATTGCTCTTTCACTCCTCTAAAAGAGAACACTCAGGGCCAGGGATTTAGCTCAGTGGTTCTGCCACTTGCTTTGTGAGCGCAAGGTCCTGAGTTCAATCCCTGGTACCAAAAACAACAACAACAACAAACAAACAAATAAAAGAGAACACTCAAAGTAAGTATGTTCATAGCACAAGTCTATGCATGGGCATATAGAAGTGACTCTTCTAACCACGAAAGAATAAAATTTCCTTTAACATTTCAAACTTCTTTTCTGTAAATGTTTCTCTAGGCTGCATCATGATTCTACCATATGGTGGCTCTAAGGAGTCTAGAGCCAGTCCTTTTGGTTTTAGAGACCCCAAGTCCCTATGTCAGCTCTGTCCCTTACTTATCATTATGGCCATAAAAACATTCTTAGCCTTTCCAGATCACACTGTTTCCCTTATAGCCACGTCTCTCATTTTAGAGATAGTTTCTAAGATACCTTAATTCTAACCCTTCATGACAGGAATGAGTATCCATCTTGTGGCTTTAAGAGATGCTGCAAATCCTGGCCTGGTAAGGGCCTTTACCTGGACTTCCAAGGAATCGCACAGACACATTCATGGTAGGCAGTTGTGCACACTGTGACTCCCATGGATCCCCAAAGTCCTTAGAGATGGCTTTCTCTTACTCAAACAGGAATGACAGAGGCCATCTGCCATGTCTACTGTCCCCACAGTTGCTGATGAGGTGCCAGCTTGTCTCTGGCATTACTGAACAGCTCAGGTACAGAATCTTCCCTCTGATTGCTGCAGAGAGAAGTAACAGAGAAGCCTAACTTGCTCTGTGCTCGGAGAAAAAAATAATTAAAAGATTTTTACCATAATCACCCTGGTTTAATATGTTTTCTAACATGGAGATGATTTTCATGTGTAAAAACTCAAAGCAGCTGAATAATAAGTCCCCTCCTAAATGGAAAGGAATGTAGCTAGAACTCGGCACATTCCAGCACATAGTAGGCTTATTATGAAGTTTTACTGCTGAAACAAAGAACTAACTCTTAACACTGTTCTCATCTCCTAAAAGCTCATATGCTTAAAAACTCACATGGGTAGAGCCTTTACCTCCATGTCTAACTGTCCCCATGAAAGTCACTTCTCACCAGACCCGCTTTCAGTGCATGATGCTGCTGGGCTTTTACATTTAAAAAGTTTACATCTTTCACTTTTACACTGAACAGGTTCTGAACTGTGTGAATAAACATATTGCATGCAGTGCTGGTTCTAATTTGGACAAAGGACACATATTCAAAGGCAATAAGGGAAGAAGTATAGTGGTAAGAGAAAGAGAGCAAACCTGTATATTAATGGTATCTTTTAAAATGCAAAAAGAGAGCATGTTGTACCCATAACCATTCAGATTTCTTAAGTCTCCGTTCAAACCTAGATTTGTTTACTAGAGGCATTACAATTTAGTGAGACAAATTAGACTAAACTTTTTTATCTCGGGTGGTTTGCACATGCACTGATTGAACTAGTATTTCTTCCAAAGATTGCCTGGGAAGATAAATGAACAGTAGGAGCAATTAGGGTAAGGAAAAACTAAAGATTGGCTGACATGATTTAACTTTACCAGTAGGGCAGTTTGTCATTTTGTCTCTATAATCTCTATCAGAATTGACTACAATAGTAAAGATAAATCATTATACTAATTTATTTCACTACACTGTGGCCTGGGAAAAGAAGATTTCATTTTTTTCTCAGAGACTTTGGGGATCTAAGCAGCCACTTTGAAATTATTTTCAACTATATATTGGAAGAAAAAAACAGAAAGAATCAAAGATGAGTATCTTGTGTTCATCAAAAACAATATTTTCTGGTGTCAAGGCAAGTTATTTTTATTACACTATGCTAAAATAACTATGGGTTGTGCATTAAAAGCATCTCAACATTGATTGTATTTTTTAAAGCAAAACTTAATTCCTAAGGTAGAGGTGTAATCAAATGTACTGCTGAAAGTGATTTTTCACACAGTAGTTAACAAGCCTTTAATTTTCTCCTCTGAAGAAATGTCTGCAACCAACCACAGAGAGTCAGAGTCCCATAAATTGTCTGGGAGTTCTTTATGGAACATCAACACTCTTGGAAATTAGGACCATAGCTATGCAGCATTGGTGACTCACCAGAATAAGAAGCATCATTGCAGGGCCTTAACTAGAGAACCCATTGCCTACCTGAGAACACAGGAGCTGGGGGGGGCTGGGCATGTAGCTCAGTGTTGCACACAGGCTTAGCATTTGCATGGTCCTGGGGTTAATTCCCAGAACCACAAAAAGAAAGCAGTCATTGATTTCCTAGAGGTACACACACACACACACACACACACACACACACACACACACACTCAGCTAAAATAAATATTAAATTAAGATAATCATTAGAAGCAAGATGGTCATATTTTTTCAGGGTTTCAAAGAGTCTCAAAGCTATACATAATGTGGAGAAACTTCATCCTCTCAGGAGTTGCTTTGTACAAGAGGAACAGCCAACTAAGTTTTTAATTTTAAACTTCTTGTTCTAAGATAAATTACAATCTAGGGTATAATATAAGATGTAAAAAGTAAATGACTGTATATAGGGCAGGCTGCAAATAATGCAGAATCTAACGTATCTTTGTGCTGGCCATTAGTGGGCTGGTGGAGACTAGAGACAGGTGGAGGTTCACTTAACTGTCACCAGCAAGGTAGCAGCTAAGAAGGCTTTCAAGGATGGGTATGATTTCAACAGGTGCCAAAAGCTGTCTCAAGGCAAAAGCAACAGAAGTAATAGAATGAGGGATGGAAAGTTTGTGACACTTCTGGTAAATGATGGGAGCACTTACTGTACCAAAGCTCAAATAATTTGCCACAAGTATATTGAAAAATAGACTATATCAAAGAAAAATCTTCTGCTCTGCAAAAGAAACAACAAAATGAAATGGCAGCCTACATCATGGGAGAAAATATTTACCAACCATACATCTGGTAAGGGGCAAATATTCAAAATACTTAAGCAATTCCTACAACGCAATATCTAAAAACACAAATAAGCCAATTTCAAAATGAACAAAGGACTTGAATGGCATTTTTCCAAAGAAGACGTGTGCATCGCCAACAAGATGTTCAACATCACTGATCTTCAGGGAAATGAATATCAAAACCCCAATGAGATATCAATTCACATCAGTTAGCATGGCCATTATCGAAAAAATAAGATAAAATAACAAGAGTTCGCAAGAATGTGGAGAAATTAGAACTCTTGTACATTGGCAGCGGGAATGTAAACTAACACGGTCACTATGGAAAGCAATACAGAGGTTCCTCACAAAATTAAAAATAGAACTGGGGCTGGGGATTTAGCTCAGTGGTTTTGCCGCCTGCTCCACAAGTGCAAGGGCCTGAGTTCGATCCCCAGTACCAAAAAAAAAAAAATAGAACTGAATATGATCTAGCAATTCCACTTGTGAGCATATATCCAAAAGAATTGAAATCAGGATCTCAAAGAAATATAGGCATTCCACTTTCATTTGCAATAATAGTCACAGTAGCCAAGATGAGGACACGACCTAAGTGTCTGCCAGTAGAAGAAAGGACAAAGGGTCAAATGTTGATACACTTGAGAACTCATATAATTTGTCTTCTATTTAATATTTTATCATCTTGAATTTGTATCTCCTCCAAGTATTCAACATTGTTTCCAATCTTTTGGACCTTAAAATCATTAAAAAACTAACATGTGAAAAAATGTAAGTTATACATACAATGGATTATTGTTCAGCCATAAAAAAGAGAAATACTACCATATGAGGCAAGATGGATAAATCTTGAGAACATTATGCTGAGTGAAATAAGCAGTCAAAGAAGTGCATATACTGCATGATTCCGCATATGTGAGGTATATAAAATGCTCAAACTAATAGAGGCAAAAAGTAGAATGGCGGTTGCCAGGGTTTGAGGAAAAGGAGAAGTGCAGTGTTGCTGTTCAATGGGATTAAAGTTTCAGTTACCCAAGATGAATAAATTCTAAATATGTGCAGTGCAACATTGTATTTATTATTAACAACTGTACTATACATACTTGGAATTTGTGAAGAGGGTGGACCTTATGTTATTTGTTCTTACCATGAGAAGAAAAATAGACTGCAATCTTTAGAATAGATTTAGAATCAGGTACTACATTATCAAAACCTGAGAAATGTAACCAAGATGCCATTCAGAGATAAATTTATAGTCTTAAATGCATTGACTAAAGAATATAACTCTTACAAAAAATGATTAGTGGTGAAACTCTTATCATTTTCAAATAAATTCACTGACTCTATAGAACAATAAAATAAGTTGGTAAGATTTAGAAACTGCAGAGTTCATCAAAAACACAGCTATTATATGTGTGTGTGTGTGTATGCATTATGAACAATATAAAAAATAGCTATCCTAGCCAGCCATGATGGTCCATGCCTGTAATTCTAGCATTCTGTGAGGCTGAGGCAGGAGGAGAGTAAGTTTGAGCCTGCCTGGCAACTTAGCAACTTAGAGAGATCCTATCTCAGAATAAGGAGCTGGGGATGGAGCTCAGTGGGAAGGCTCTGAGTTTGATCTCTAGGACTACAAAAAAAATCTTTCTTATACTTCAGTAATAATCCATTAGAAAACACAATAGAAAAATAATTATATTCACCACATCAGCAACTATAAATACTTGATTGCAAACCTATAACTATGTCAAAAACACCTATTAAACTTTACTGAGAACTTTATGTCAGACCTAAAAATGGAACAATAAGGCATGGTCCAGAGATATTATGTTAAGTGAAATAAGCCAGGCACACAAAGACAAATACCACATTATCTCATTTATGTGTGGAATCTCAAAAAGTTAAGTCATAGATATAAAATAAAAAAGAGAAAGAAATAAAAGGAATAAGGATAGGAAAATAAGAAGTTTGCAAATGACATGATACTCTACAAAGAAGACCCAAAAAGCTCCACCAAATGACTTCTAAATTTGATAACCAAATTCAGTGGCACAGCTGGGTACAAAGTCAACACTAAAAAATCAATAGCCTTCCTGTACATGATGAATAGCAGTGAGTTCACTGAGAGACAAATTAGGGAAACAAGCCCTTTCACAAAGCATCCCCCCCAAAAAAAGAAATACCTAGGAATCAATGTAACAAAGAAAGTAAAAGACCTCTACATTGAAAACTACAGTACTCTGAAAAAGGAGATCAAAGAGCATATCAGAAAATGAAAACACATCCCTTGTTCTCGGATAGGAAGAAACAACACAGTGAAAATGGCCATACTTTCAAAACTGTTATACAGATTTAATGCAATCCCAATCAGAATTCCAAGAGCATATCTCACAGAATTAGAAAAAACAATCATAAAATTCATTTGAAACTAGAAGAGACCTGGAACACCAACGGCAATTCTGGGCAACAAAGGTAAGGCAAGGGGTATCACAATCCCTGACCTCAAATTATATTACAAAGCTACTGTAATAAAAACAGCATGGTACTGGCAAAAGAATAGACCTGAGGTATCAATGGAACAGACAGAAGATGCAGAAACAACTCCAGACATACTCAGCCATCTTATCTTTGACAAAGGAGTCAAACACCTTCACTTAAAGGAAGATAGCCTCTTCAATAAATGGTGCTGGAAAAACTGGCTTCCCACATGTCAAAGATTGAAACTAGACACATATCTCTCACTATGCACTAATCTAAAATTGAAATGGATCAAAGATCTAAGTATTAAAATGGAAACACTAAATCTACTGGAAGAGAGAATAAGTAGAATGCTTGAGGACATAGAAGTAGGCAAAGACTTCATGAACAAAACCCAGACCACACAGGAAATAGTACAGAGAATCAACAACTGGGACCTCATCTTATTAAAAAGCTTATGCACAGCAAGAGAAACCACCAACAGAGTGAAGAGACAACCAACAGCATGGGAAAAATTTTTACCACCTATTCATCAGATAAAGGAACCCCCAAATTTAAAGACCCAATCCAAAATGGGCATCTGAAATGAAAAGACACTTCTCAGATGAAGAAGTAGCAACAGCAAATAAATATATGAAAAAATGTTCAACATCACTGATGAAACATGAAATGCAAATTAAAACAAGGCTGAAAGTTCTTCTCACTCCAGAAAGAATGGCTGCTATCAAGAAATCAACCAATAACAAATGCTGGGGGAGGGGTAGGAGTATAGACTGGTGCAACCACTGTGGAAATCAGTGTGGTGATTCCTCAAAAAACTAAAATTAGAGGTTCCATTTTACCCAGCTATTCCTCTTCTTGATATCTTCCCAAAAGAATTAAAAGCATCATACCACAGTGATACATGCACACCCATGTTTATAGCACCACACTTTGTAATAGCTAAATCTTGGAAACAGCCCAAATGCCCATCAACCGATGAATGGATCAAGAAGATATGGTTTTTTATACTCTGCCATAAAGAAGGATGAGCTTGAGACATTTATAGCTAAATGGATGGACCTTGAGACCATACTCCTAAGTGAAATAAATTGGACACATGTTTAAATACCAAATTGTTTCTCTAGTGTGAGAAACTGAATGTGGAAATAAGGACTAAAATGTATAATAGATATTGAGAAATGGGAAGAAAATGTTCAAAAAGAAATGGGAACAAGGGAGGAAAGAAGGAGAAAGGAAGGGACCAGAAAAAAAGTAAAAATAGAAGGAAACACTGGAAACAAAGCTTTTGTACATAGAGAGGGGAGGGAGCCTGAGGGGAGGGCAGAATGGGAAAAAAGAGGTGGGATGTATCATGTGCATGTGCAAATTCCTTATGATGAGTGTTGTCATTATGTATACCTAAAATGCACCAATAAATGTTTTGCTATCATATATATATATATATATATATATATATATATATATATAAAATAAAATGGGGGCCAAGGACAGAGAAAATTGAACAGAGGATATAAAATTTCAGTTACACAGGAAGAATAAGTTCAAGAAAGTTGTTATACAAAATGTTGATTATTGTTAATAACACAACACATTTGAAAATAGGTAAAAGAATAGATTTTAAGTATTCCCACCACAAAAATGTTAAGTATGTGCATATATTAATTAACTTGATTGAGGCCCTTTGCAGTACATACATATTTCAAAACATCATGTTGTACAAGTGGTGATCAAAATATATGACTGAATGTTTTAAAAAATTATTACAGTAAAAAACATATTGCTATTAATTCCCCTCAAAATGCTGAAACACACTCATCTCATCATCCTTGTCACTTTGAGGAGAGTTCTGGAAATCTTCTTTTGTGTCTTTATGAGATGTGATCCAAAATATGCTGAATGCTGCTGTGATCCAACAGAAAGACAGGCCCATGAAAACACTGGGGAGCATCCTCATCCTCCTTATTCACCCATCTCAGGCCATGTGACTTCTGGCTCTTCCAAAGTCAAAATGACCATGAAAGGTGAATGTTTTAATTGATTTAGGAAATGTAAGCAGCCAAGACAGCACAACTAAAGACACTCCCAAAAGAGGACTTCCAGAACTGCTTCAGTAAGTGGCGGAGAACAATAAGTGCTTTCAAAGTGACAGAATTGTGAGAAGGAATTAATGACAATGTGTCTTTTACTCTAATAAATTTTTTAAAATTTAAATATTCACCATCTTTTAAAACTACACTTCATGCATGGTAAAGATGTATAATTTTTATTTGTCCATTAAAAATAAAATAAAATCCATGTTCCAAGATGGAAAGATTAAATACAGTAAACATATTAATAACACTAGGGAGTTCATCTTTAGTCAACAATGTAATCGTATCAAAACCCCAAAGCATTTGAGATAGAGAGAGAGAGAGAGAGAGAGAGAGAGAGAGAGGGGGGAAATCTACACACCAATTGTATTTCTTTAGCTACAATGAATGTGTATAGGCACATAAGAAATAGCAAAGGTTATAAAGTAAATGAGCATCGAAATAGGAAGAAAAGGTCCAAAGGGGTAGGCAGGGGTAGTGGGAGGGGCAGGGGAAGGGAAAGAAGGGAAAGGAAAAATGATGAAAAATGGAAAAAATGGAAATAAAGTCTTTGTAAATAGGGAAGGGTGGAGGGTGTTAAGGGAGGGCTAGGAATGGGGAAAAAATAAGAAAAATAAAAAAGTAAATGAGCATCAATAGTTACTTCTGGAAAGACTGGGATGAGGGAGAAAGTAGGAGAGAGACTTTAGATTTATCTGTAGTCTTTCATATGTGAATAAATTTGTATGCCTATATTATTTCTACAGTTAAAGATAGGTTTATTATAGTTTACAGTAAACATAATAAAATGTTTTCACATTCCCACTGTGGGAAGAATAATAGTGGGCTGGGAACGTATTCAGTGGCACCGCACCTGCCTGGCAAGTGCAAGGTCCTGAGTTCAATCCCCAGTTCCACCCACACACAAAAAAGAATAATGACCCCCCACTATTCATGTCCTGATCCCTGAAACCTTTGACTGTTACCTACCCACAAAAGGGATTTTGTACATGTGATCCTTTGAATTAAGAATCTTGTGAGCATGGAGGGTAGAAGCCCTTGGATGGGCAGACAGGAGACAGATTCTTCCCGGAGCCCCCAGAAGGAACAGCATCCTGCCTACACACTGATGTTCTCCAAGTAACAGCCATTTGGAACTTCCACCTTCCAGAATTATGAAATAATAAGTTTGCATTGTTTTAAGCCACAAAATTTGTGGTAATTCATTGCAGCACCAATTGGAAAGTAAGTCAGTTCCTTTATAATTGCTGAGTACTTTTCTGTGTGTGGTTGTTTTTTGTTGTATTGTTTTGTTTTCTTTTTAATTTTTTCGTTGTTTTGGTGTCAGAAGTTGAGCCCTGGGCCTTGTGAATGCTAGGCATGTTCTGTACACCTGAGCCACCTTCCTACCCCCATTTTTAACTTTAATGAAAGAGCTTATGATGGCAGATCTAAGACTAAAATGCCAGTATCATCAGAGGATTTACCCCCAGCCTGAGTGGTTACTAGAAGTGAAAAAGAAAAAAAGACAAATCCCAAAATATTTTGAGCCAATTTAGGTTCTATGTAAAACCATATTCCTCAAACTACTACTTATTTAATGAGTAACATTGAGATTCAAATATTTTGACACTGCCCTAGTCATTAACCTTTTTTAAATACAAGATTGAAGATTGATAACCAATCAAAAACACAAAGACTAGAGAGCATTATCCAGGTGGTAAGAAGATTCAGTTTAAGTTAAATATATTTCATGTTTACCACCAAATGCACCCCAAATTTTGTTTTCATGTAGTCTGTTTGCTGAGAAGGACGACAGCCTCTCTTGTTTTCTGCTTTTCAAAACAGAAAGTGTTCATCTTATTTCTTATAAAGAGAGCCTGAAACTCAGACTTTATGCCTATAACAAATGAATTGTATTAATGCACTTCATTTTTTTCAGAAATTATTCTAACATCCTTCTAGGAGGAAGTTGAGTTAGTTTTCTGAGCCTTAACAGATGTTTCAGTACCTTGATGATTATTTCCCTTTATCTTCACTATATTATTCTAAAAATGTACCAGTATGTATTTCTCACAAACTTTTTTTGTCTTTGTTTTTTTACTACAGATCTCTAAAAACTCCACAAAATTTTTTGATTGAAATAAAACTACTTAAAACATAATGCAAGGCCTGTTTCTTTAACAAATCAGCACCTTCTTTATTTATGCGTGTACTATTTAGATTTGAGAGGTGAAGACCAGAATACTCTTTCCTGGGGTAACCGCAGCCAGAGCAAAGGCATCATACACGTTAATTCAGGTGAAGAGAAAGTGTATTAATTTCTTCACTAAAATTTGTTTAAATATTTCATGATTAAAAACTTCAGTTTGTTTATTGCTTTGCGTATTTGTAGGTCTTGAATATGCTTGTTAAAAATATTTCACATATTGCAACGAGTTTGATAAAGCACATATATGCTTAAATACCATTTTTGAGCTTACCTTTATGGTAAATAATGAACAAAGAAATCCTTCAGATGTACTAAAATTAAAACTATGAATGGAAAAAAGTCTTCAGAAAAAATCAGAATTAAAATATTGGCTTCAATTTAATGAAACATGATCAGTTATAAAGTTGCAAATTCATATACTGTGTTTGCATCTTGTTTTCATTAAAAACAATGATTCACACACAGGCCATACCTATGCATACTCACAACACACACAACACACACACTCTCACACACAGCTTTTGTTTTTCCTTCTTTTCTTTAAGTTTCATTTTCTGTGATGGATCTCAACCTTTTATTTTTCTAGGTCTGCTTTTCACTCCCAAAAGAGGAAGCCCTGAAGGGGAAGGGAGGCAGAATATTTCCGATTCCTAGAGACAGAAAGAGAAGTCTTGGTTAGGAACACTGATCTAAAGCTGAGTTAATACAGTGTCAGAATCCTCACATGGTGCTGCTGTTCCAGCCATGCCCGTCCACTGTCAGACTTCATGCTTCATTCATGCTTCTTTTCTTTGCTATGAACTATGATGCATCAAGTTCTCAGAAACTGCTTCTGTCTGTGAGAAAGAAGTTGGCTGCCAGGAAGGTGAGCAGCTGTACAGACATGGGATGCTAATCTTACCTCTGTTCCTGACCCATGCTATAATTAGATCACCAATACTTACTGCCCAAGTCACACACAGCTCTGATCTAATTAGTCCTATTTATATCTAAGATCAACACTGGTTGGGGATATGAGTCCATTGATCAGACATAGTTAATCCATATTCTAGGCCTCATTTCCATAGCACCAAAGTTTCTTATTTCATCAACAAGGCCAAATGCTGCTGCACACAGAGGCTGGGATGAGCACAGTGACCCTTCACGTATAGGAGTGGTCCTTTCATGTGGTGCATAAGGTATAGACAGATATATACTTTCATGCTTTTCTGGTCTAAACAATCTCAAAGGAGACTCTGAAATAGGTAATATAATTTGATAGGTTTCTGAGTCTTAATTTTCCTAAGATCTACCAGACACCATAACGGTGCAAGCAATTCCCAATTTAAACAAGAGTAATGCCACAAATTAAAACTATACAAACTGCAGAAAACCCTGTATGTGGCCAATATGTAGTCACTAACTAGTTCTTTACTCTCAATCTTGAAAATTCTGTACCTAATTCTTACTCATTAATTTCTTGTTTAGGCTTAATTAAATTGTTTCCAATGATGTTCTATGAAGTTTATTTTCCAAGTCTATCTTCTGGTTTCTTCTTTACGCAATAAATATCCTACTCTATTACTAGTAAAGTGAGCCTCTGAATTGTATTTTAATTATATTTGTCTTGTTCTGATATCACCCTATTAACCTTTGATTATGTACAATTTCTAAACTGGCCAGAAAAACAAACATCTCAACCTTTAATTTTTTGTTTCAGTTTTTTGAGACAAGGTGTCACTATGTCGCCCAAGCTGGCCTCACAGTGATCCTCCTCATCAACCTCCTACAGGCATATGCCACCACCACTGGCTACATCTCAACTCTTTGAAACCTATAAATCCTTGGGAGAATCTGATGGAAGCCAAGGGTCCGTGTCCTAAGAAACAGCCCCTCCTTTCCCCTGTTTTTATTACAGTCACATAACAATACTTTAGACTCAAAGTGTGAAGATTTTAATTTCAAGCTATATCCTTGACAAGCTATACATTCATCGTTCACTAAATCAGGATATCAAACCTGTAAAAAATTTCTTTGGGCCCATGAGTTATATTTTTCATAAATGAGATCTTTTAACATGTTGTTCCCAGTAAGAATATGCTGTAGACCAAAAAATAAGACCTCATAAGACCTAAATCCTAGAGAGGGAGAAAGAATGAGGTATTTTTAGTTGTAAGCTGGTCATGATTTACTAAATAATTTCTTCATGATTTTGTATAAATCTGGAATAATTTCTTCTATATAATTCTAGCCAAAATTTTAGAAATCTCTATTAATCTAGTTCTAAACACTGATTATCTCTAATGAGGGGAGGAATTATCAGATGCCTAATTGAATACAGTCTCTGAGCAGTATGAAGATTGTCATTCATCCTTGGCTGGGGAGATTGCAAATATGTCACCTACATGAAATTGTCATGTTTTTAAAATGTGCTTATACCGTAGAGTTTTCTTTGTCTCACTGCTACTTTCTAGACTTTCCTTGTATTCTCTGTATATGTACTGTACAACTATAAAACACAGTATTTTAAAGATTAGACAAATGTGGATTTCTGAGAATTCTCTTTTAAAACATAGTTTAGATCACAGTAAGATAAGTATGGTTCCAACAACAAGCTCGTTAAAACAAAAGCATTACCAAGTCCTAGGCAGTGAATGAGTTGAGATGATTTTTACTCTTAAAATTGCCAGACTTTACCCAAATAGTATTGTCTGTGACAGTTCTTTTCAACTTAACTGCAACCTCAAATCACCTGAGGAGTATAACCCATGCTTAACCTCACAGAAGTGACCCTCAGCTCCTATCAACACATGAGTAATCCTCAGCCAGCTGGAAGGCAGTGGAGAGCTGAGGAGGTAGTCACAGGTCAGAAATCACTACTCTGTAGCAACATAATATTCATCAGTGGTCCATATCAGATTGTAAGAAGTAACTTAGATATCTACTAGCCATAGAAGAAAGTTCACTCTATCGCCATGCCAAAAAACGTGGAAAATGAGTCAAAGTATTTGTGCAACTAAAATAAAAAATGTATGTGGCAGAAAGGAGAAACATATCTCCTTTAAAAATTTTTTGTTTACATATTGAAAAGGTGATCGTGCTTAAGAACACACAATGTCTTCATAATTATTAAGTAATTTTAGGGGGGAGTCAGTACAAGGGCTCTAGAGTTTTTAAGCAGGACACACTTTGCAGAGAATGGAAATTAGCCTCAGACACAAAATGTCTGAGTTGAAGTAAGATTAACTATGTAGAAGTTCCATCCTGGCAAAATGATATGTAGATCTGTACCTGGAAAAGTTGGATTGTTTTCCAACATAATACAATCTTTGAAACCAGGATATAACTTGAACACCCAGTTATTTGGTAACATGTCAGGCATAAGGAGATGATAAATGGCAACTGTGCAGGAAAAATCAATAAGTTTCTCTTTCCATCCTGGCTACTGGAAAGCTGAGACTCAAATTGATGACCCACCTCCATGAAGGAGACAGGGTCTCACACACTCTCCCCTCCCTCATTTTTTCTTCATGGATCCCAAATTTTTAAAAGTTTGTCACTTATTAACATTATAAATGCCAGTGCTTACCTGGCATTGTACAGTGGAAGAGTTTCCAAAGCACTTACACAGGTGACTCTCCCAGTACGTGGGGTTATTACAGCCCTGGAGGGCCTTGACTCCAACAGCACTAAGACCACCTAACTACCTAGCATGGCCAGGATCCCTAATTCACACTTTTCAATGGGAAATTTTGCTGGCTAGTAGATGTGATCATCTTGGTATGTTTTCTTTATAAATTTTACAGTTCTCACTTCAGTCTATCACTTCCTCTCTTCTGAGTTTAATTTACAAGTCGGTCCTCCAAAACCTGATCACTTTAGTAATGCAGTAGAATTTCACTGCTGGTCACACACAAGTGCTGAAAAACTCAGGAGCTTCACACAGCACCCAAATCCCTCCTCCAGGTGGGGTTCCTGGGCAGTCAGAAACCTACTTTTTTGCCCCATTCCCCTTGAAAAGATAAAGCACTTCATGATGCCTTTTGTATCCACTACTGTTTCAGGTTGTCATTCCATTAAAATTTGAATGTTTCTCACTCAAAATCTTTTATCGTATTTGATGAGGAAAATGATGGAATCTACTCCAAACACCAAAAATTTAAAAGCAGTGTTTCAGCCTGAAATCCACCTGAGTAGCATAATGTCTAGCATTTTCTTTCCTTTCCTTATTTATTTTGAGATGTTCTTGAATATCAATCAAATAGATACCTTTGAGTAGTAGCTTCTTTATCCCTTCATGTAACAATGATTTACTGAGCACCTATTATATGGTAACCATTATGCTAGGTAGTGTATACTGCCTTATGGAACAAAAATTCTACTGAGAGATGCAGATATTTTAGAAGCACATATATAAATGTGTTCTTACACATTGTGATAATAGATCTGAAAAGCAATAATTGGAAGCTGAGGTAGAAAATAACAATGAGGAGTACCAGCAATAGATTGTGCAGCCAGAGCACACCCCAGTCTGAAAAGGGACACCTTTTGGCTGAGTGAATGAATATGTGTGCCTATTTGTTTGGGACAGTCTCTGTGGATGCCAGTTGTCTGGGTATAATTATTAGTAGAGATTCTTTTCCCACTAAATGTATCCTGATGCAAATAATAAATTATATGACCACGCCAACTTTAAACAAAGTGGAAACTCAGTAAAGTGCGAGGTCCTATACAGGATAATGACTTATAAGTACTCTGGAAAACATCCTGAGGTGAAGATAAGCATTAGCAGTGTAATGGGCTGAGATTAACATCATTTCTGGCTTGATTTCAGGGAGGAAAAAATCACAGCTTCTAACATAATGTATTTAAGGGCATGGAATCAGTATTAAATAAAGAAAAGTGAAGGAAGTCTTAGTAAATAAAACTTGAATCACTTTCCCCATTGTGAAGACAAAATTAACAGAAGACAGAAATTCTAGGCCTTCAGCATAATGAAAGACTACAAAACCCTTTTATATGAAAGCAGATGGAAGAATGTATTCATAAAATGTGGAAGCTGAAGGGACCTCTGGAACCAGATCATGCACACCCACATCTCAGAGAAAAGGGTGCCAGGGCACACAAAAGCAAGTGGCACATTGAGGTTGAAAATCACTGTATTACATAATGCAAAAAGCATGGAACTCAGGCCACATTGTTACTGTCCCAGTGTCTTAGGCACATTGCTTATTTACTTTGTATCTTGGTTTCCTCAAATGAAATCCCAGAGTGGAAATACTCTCCATACTATCTCCCAGAGGTAGTGTGACTATTAAATAAAAGTAAATGAGCTATAAATGGCTTTGAAAATTTAGTTATTGTTAGTAACATTTATTAACCTCACCATGTTCTAAGCAAAAAAGTCTAATGCTACCAAGAAATTACAGCAAGACATTTCCATGTCCTTTGCTGTTGAATAAAGTAGATTTTGATTTGGGTTTTGTAGTTCTCACACTTCGTCTTTCTCTGATCTTTTAAAATACATCAAATAAAAAAAAAAGATAGTAATTAGGCAACCAGGAAGAATTAGGTTTGGACTGATGAGGCCATACCTAGATGAGATACATAAACCCCCTTTTAGGATTGGTTACTATAGACCTAAACAGGTTCAACAACTGAAATAGCCAAACAAATTAAAAATGAGAAATAGCAAGCTGAAAGTACAATGCAAACTTTTGAAATAAGAAGTGAAGTCCAGCATGAGTACTGTGAATGAAAAGAACTGGACTCTTTAAAAAGGTTCTCCTTGGGCTGGGGATTTAGCTCAGTGGTTTCGCTGCCTGCTACGCAAGCACAAGGACCCAAGTTCGATCCCCAATACCAAAAACAATAAATAAATAAAAATAAAAATAAAAAAAGTTCTCCTACACAGATGGACCACCGTTTATTCAACTGGACAAAATATTTCTGAGCAAATATAAGAGGCTCAGTAAAAATGTTGTAAGTTGTTAGACCAATCCGCAAACCTTTTAAATGAGTTAAGGTAAGTAAGGCCAAAGAAATAATAATGTGTAAGTGAAATCAAGTTCTACTGGCTTCTGGGATTTCTCCTGCAGTTGGAGACTGGCGGAGCCCTTCTAGGTCTGTCTTCCCAGCATATCATGTGGAGCCACACTGTCACTCGCATTCAGACAGTGAAAAGTCAGGAAGACGGGAGAACACAGTTCTTTAAATGCCATGGCCCTGAAATAGTACAGTGTGTCCTCTAATGTTACTGGCTGGAACCCAAGCTTATGGCCATGCCCAATTTCATATAAATCTGGGGAAGACTTTCTAGCTGGGAAGATCAGAAAAGCATGAGTTGTGATAAACACTCAGCATTCTTTGCTGCAGATAAGATTTCTACTTAGATGAATTCTGTGCCAGGACTAATCATGGAGTATAAATAAGACTGAGAAGGAAGAAATCTGGGAAATAGCTTACCTTCCATTCACAACTTTCCTATCTTATATTGTACCCACTGTGCCCTCAGTTTCTTACAGAGCTCATAAAGTATCTATATTGCCAATCTTTTATGTCCAATGCTTTATAATTGGTAAAGGAAATCAATTGAAGGCATACTGGCCTTGTGAGAGCATTAGGGCAAAAAATCTTTGGCCAGAACATGACAGATTCATTGGCTGTAACCCATACAGCACCCTGAAAGCCAAAGGCTTCCTAGAATTTTCCATCTGAAAACCTTTATACACCTTGGCAGTGATATCCACTGAACAAGATTTTCAACCACAGAACTTTAGGAACTCTAGACATTGAAGTCCCTGAGCCCAAAACCAATCTAAATTATGCTCCTGCTTTCCTCATGCTTCTGGAAAGTGATCTTTGACGTGCCCACAAACCCTGAAAGTAGAGAAACCATTGGGAAAGAAGAAAGTGAAGCTTGGCTGTAGAGCTTGCTGTTTAACTGAAAGGCAATACCTCAGGAAATTGTGAAACCACCCATCGTTAAGTAGAGGGTGTGAAGATGGAGAATATTACCTAAAAACACAAGACTGGCAGAAAAGTTACTTTTCAGCTACTATTTATACTCTTAATTGTCTGTCTACCTATTTCTTTCCCAAAGTGAGGGAAAAATTGAATTTCTAGATTAATCTTTCCTTGGCTAGATAACAACAAATTTATAATTTTGTTCAAGTTATATTTTTAATGCAAGAGACAAGGGTATTTTCAAGAGAATTTACACACAAGAAATACAATGGTGTGCCAGTTTTCAGCAGAACAAGAAGGAAAGTTAAGCCTGGAGGAGTCTGAGGACAGAGAGAACACACAGTACATAAGAGGGATGCTGAGGGGCCAGCTGGCTGTTTCTGTTGGCCTCTCTGAGATGCCAGCTTGACCCTTCCCCTACACAGGGAACCAGAAATGTTAACCTCAAATATCAGAATAATTTCTGAAAAGCTAGATTTGAAGATGCAGTTTGGATGTACAGCCACAGCAAGGCTGCTTAAAACCATCACATCCTGATCTGGACTGACTTGTCCATGCCCTTGTGAGGTGGCTAATCCGAAAGGTGATTCCCAAGAACACCCTGGGAGCATTGCAAGGAGGGGAGCAGAGGGACAGGGATTGAAGGAGAGGAAGTCAGAGATGACTGTAGAACATGAGAGACTGTGGTCAACAGTGGGAACAGGGAACAGGGCGGAATGGACCTGGTCCTAATGACAGAGTTTCAAGCTTGAGAGGGTCCTGGTGAGGGCAGGAGGAGGTTCTGAGTGCCAGGGTGAGGAAAGTGAGTTTTCAGCAGGGGCAGTCAAGCAGCAGTTGCACAGTTTCACCAGCCCCATTGGCTGCACAGCAGCTGTCTGAGCTGGGCTGTCTCTCTTCACACACAGTGAACCATCCTTAGCTGCCTCAGGATGCAAGAGTGCTGGAAATGAGGAAACCCTCAGCTCTTCCAGCCAAAGACGTTGTCTGCAGCTATCTCTAAACATGAATTTGCCTCCAACTTCATTTTTTTCAAAATATTTGAGGCTCTCTACATGTAAAAATTCTTAGAATGAACCAAGTAAAATTTAAATTTTTAATTTAAAAAAATGTGTCAGAATCAGCAATTTCATATGATTCAACTTAATACTCAAGTGGAGAATAAGTTCTGTGAGCCTTTGGTATTTCATTGTCTCACAGTAAATATCTTATGGCTGGGGAGCCCGGATGCTCCCAACGGCCTTCCCAAAAGGATAACCCTGATGTCATGATTCCTAAGTGGTCGATAATTCTGTTACCATGGATGGCAGAAGGCCCAGAATGTTAAACTTTAAAATAAGAACCAAATCCAGCCTGTCTCACTCTCAATAAGACCTCACCAACTGCACCTCAGAGATTAGAGGCTATGAAGTAAGAATTTCCTCAACCTTCCACCCGAACATGGTGTTCTGTGCCTCCAGGTGAAATCATACAAATTACTGGATATCTTTGGGAATATTGCTGGAGAGTCAACATGGAACTTTCTCCTGATCACTTATATTGAGCCATAATACAAATATACAGCATTCACAGATACAGAATTGTTACTGCACCAGAGTGACAGCAACACCCATGCTCCTCGGGATGATTTGACCAAAATGCAAATCAAAATGTGTCTTTTCTGTAACCTGATGGCCTCAAGCACCTTAGCTAAGCTCAGGAATCACACTGCTTTGAGATCCCACTGTTTGACACTTCAGTTTTACCCTCACCTATAGCCTTTCCTTCACTGTGCTTTATTGCTTTGCTTCCTGGAATGCACCATACATCCATACTTCTGTGTCTTCTATGTGCTGATTCTTCAGCCTGTAAGTGTTCTTCCTGTCAAAACTTTCTTGGTTCAAACCTAATCTCCTCAAAGAAATATTTGAGTAAGATGTCTTACCTCAATGGTGCCATATCTTGTTACATGTACCTCTATCCTTGCTTTATTCTGCTATCCATTTAGTGTTAGTTTATTAACCTATCTCAAGAGTCATTTTATTAAATGAACAAGATGCATTTTGAGTAGGAACTACATAAAATTGCTCACAATGAGTTTAACGAAGAATGAGTAATATCAATTTACAATCATCTAAAATATTTGAGAGTTTTTGTTTTGTTTTGTTTTGTTTTGAGACAGGGTCTCTCTATGTAGTTCAGGCTGGCCCTGAACTCACTATGTAGACCAGGCTGGCCTCAAACTCACAGTTACCCTCTTGCCTCAGCCTTCTGTGTTCTGGTATTATAGGCATGTGCCACCACACCCATCTCTTGAGTTTATTTTTATATGTTAGTGTACTTAGAAACTTCACAATTTGAATTAATAATTTTCTGTCTGTGCACTAAATCAGTCTTTCTAAATATTAGCTTTGATAGCAGCTTATTCTGATATAAGTGCTATTCATACAATAAGTGCTATATGTCCTTAGTTAAATCCTTAAAACTACCTTTAACATTCTCATGTATTTTTAGAATGAGAAAAAAAGTACAGCTTTTTCTACTTATTTAATTAATACGGATTTTACATATCCAGTGTGACTTAAATGGTTTTCATATCCACTAAAACATATAACATCTTTTGACAAAAATATAAACATCTTGGTCTTCTAGCAATTTAAAGTAAAGTATTATCTTTTTCTTGTCCCAACCACTACAGTATTTCTATTTTACTTATCCTGCTGCTATTTCTATTTGCTCCAGTAACTATCTGGTGACATTTCTCCTAATTCCAGTCCACCTTTGGAGCTTTCTTTTCCTTCACTTTTATTAAGACCCTCAGTGCTTAGAACCACTAAACAGCAATTGGATCCATGGTGTTATCCAGATCACTCAGAAGGTATATCCCTGACTGGTGGATTTTCAATTGAAATAAAATAAGATGACACAGAAGTATGGAGAAGATGAATGGCTTGAGCTGATGGGCAGGATTTGGAATTGGGTTTTGTTTTCTTTGAGAATCATGGTGTCATTTTTCTTTGTCTTATCCTGTCTCTACTGATTCTATCTGGGGGATGTCTTTTAATATGAAAAATTGAGTAATAGCTTCACAAGAAGTCCCCCCCAAATACCTCCTGGATCCTGACATTCAATCCACATCACCTTCTCCCACACAGTGAAGGGCTTATTTTTATTCAAGTAGGCTTCAATCATGTTCTAGGAAATCAGTCTCTGGACTAAGTGAGAATAAGTAGCAGGTGAAAAAAAACAGACAAGACATGTCATGCTATTACTTTGGGTTTCTTTGAATCAGTTGTTTCTTCTTTAAAGAGTTTGGTAAAGGTATCTTCTAAATTTTTTAAATTTCCACTTAAGCTATAAATCAGAAGATTCCAGTGTCTTTTTTGCTAGAACTTCAAAATGGACATGAATAAGATCATGGCATACACACACAGCAGCCAAGGGCGAAAAGAGACTAAAATCAGCAATACTAATTCTGAAAACCCAGTAAAATCCAAATGAGACACTAATTATTTTGTTTTTTTAAATTAATTTTATTGGTACATTTTATTGGTACATTTTAGGTATACACTTCATTTACATTTATCATTGGGTGTTTGTACCTGTAACATAATGTATCTTGGTTCTTATTTTTTTCCCCATTACCTGTGTGCCTTTTACCCCCTCCGCCCTTCCCTATTTACATAGATTTCATTTCCATTTTTTTTCTTTTCTCATAGTTTTTCCTTTCCCTCTTTTCCTTTCCCCTTCCCCTCCCTTCACTCCTTCGTCTTTGGACCTTT